>CAUYRT010056931.1:0-86839 GCA_963574885.1 Lepilemur ruficaudatus | reverse complement strand
GTGGCATCAGCCTAGCTCACAGCAACCTCAAACTCCTGGGCTCAAGCAATCCTTCTGTCTCAGCCTCCCGAGTAGCTGGGACTACAGGCATGTGCCACCAGGTCCGGATAATTTTTTCTATATATTTTTAGTTGGCCAATTAATTTCTTTCTATTTTTGGTATAGAGGGGGTCTTGCTTTTGCTCAGGCTGGTTTTGAATTCCTGACCTTGAGTGATCCTCCCGCCTCAGCCTCCCAGCGTACTAGGATTACAAGTGTGAGCTACCGTGCCTGGCCTAGAGTTTAGTTTAAAAATTTGTATATATACCTTGTTCAGTGACAGGGTGGAACTCTATTTATGTTTACTATCCAATATTTTATTTTTATATATTGGTTATTTATTGCTGTAAGATTCCTGGATATTTGGGGCAAAATCAAGGTACTTAAAACAGCTTGTGATAGAGCATTCTTATGACTGATGCTCAAAAAAGTTTAAAAAAAAAAAACTTAAGAGACTAGGGAAGTGAGTCATACTTCTGGGTTAACAGAAATGAAGATTTTTTTTTAAATGTAAATAGACCTTTTTTAAAAAACGAGAAATTTAAATGTACAGGAAATATTTTTAAACCTTCTATTGCACAAACTGAAAGCTCTGGAAATCTACTTTCCTTTTTGTCATGTAAATTTTGTGAATGGATTCAAAGGTCTTTATTCTGCCAATAGGACCAGTGGGTGCGCTTGCAATCACATCAAAATCAGAGGAGAGAAAACTGCCTTCTGGGGTGAGAAGATGTTTGATGGGGAAGTGGGGAAATATTTAAAGATCTGGTTTGATGAGAGCTCTGAAGTGCTCCAACAGGGAAAGGAGTTTGTCTGTGTTTTGGATATTCCATTGGAATATGTTTTTCTGTTCTCAGATACTTTTTAAATTTGATGCCTATATTTTCCAAATACTTTATTTGTTGCATTTCAAAATCCCTACTCTGTCACAAGGGAAATATTGACTTGGAATTTTTTTACAGTGGATCCCTTCAATTCTAAGGCATTTTTCCTGTGGTTGGCTTTTTCAGAAACAGATTCCTAAGTGATAGGATGCTTTGGACAATGGCTATAAACAGGCTTTAATTTTGTTCTTTTATCTAAGAAAAAATACCCTGATGCACTATAAGTGAATCTAAGTAGTGGCCAAGGCATGGTTTAATTTTTCCTTTTATTATTGTATGTGCCATAGATCCTGAAATATAGCTTATATTGCCCAAAGATTTATTTCCTTAGTTCCTCTTGCACTTAATTTAAAAACAGCATATTAGAGGTACAAGGGACTTCAGAAATCAAACAGTCTAACTGCCCTTCCAAAATAGGACTCTCCTCTGAGAATTGAAACATAATGAGATCTCTCTGTGTTTAATAGAGTTTTCATCTAGTCTTGAGTCCTAGAGACTTTTGACAGTCTAAGGAGAACTTGAAACCTTCTCTGAAAAACTGATATTTTTCATTCATACATACAATTCTAAGGAACTCTTTGGCCCCTGGAACCTCATCCATGGACCACTTGGGGTTTCTTTGGGCCCCAGATAAAGGACCCCTCCATGTATCCAAATCCCCCACAAAATGATCATCCACCACCCCAATGCTTTCTTTGGTAAAGAGCCTATGGCTTTCTTGGACAGCTCATTCTGGTTTTGTTCCATTGCAAACATTCTAAGTTCTCCTTTTTATCAAGTTGAAATATATTTTTCCTCAATTCTATGAGAAGTCCTTTTTCTACTTCTCGGATTCCTACAGAACAATTGATCTTCTTCCCTATTACAGCTATTCACATATTTGAAAACACAATTAATAGTCAGCCCTGGGTCTTGTTTTAAATTTACTCTGAATTTATCCAATCCTTGTATACCTGATTTTCAACTTTTCTCACTCACCTTACTGCTCTAGCATAAAAAGGATTTGCAAACACTGGACATGAGTTTGACTAGCTGGTAGGAGGTAGATCACAGAGATGATAGTTTTTATGTCAAGAAAAGGCCTGCAGAGATCTTGCAACTTAAGATAATCAGTGATTTGATTTCTACTGAAAATATTTCAAGATTCCCTGCTAGGCAACCTAAGAAGAATTGTGGATTGGCACAGTGCTAATTTGTAAACTAGTATTTCTGGGAGATGAAGATAAAATTCTGACAATACTCAAGTTAAAGGTGAACTACATGATAAACTGCAATATATTTGCAGGCATTCTTACAGATATAGAGTGCACATGCAATGGCAGGCATGCCAGCTCACTCATCATAATTCACTGGTGAAGTGGAAAGAGAAGTGAGCTAGTAGTGAAGGAGATGAGTGCAGAAGCAGCTGGTCCCATCACCCTGCCTTCCTTAGAAGGAGGCAGCAATAGCTCCTGGTTTTAGTTTGGGGGAAGATGAAGAAAAATCCAACCTTTGATTAATATTCTGAACTGGGTATGTTCTAATTTCTGAATGAAGCTGTGTTTGTGGTTTAAAGTGGGAGACTCTGTCAACTATGAGTAAGCCAGAAAAAGGCATGGAATCTGCCCATTCTCATTTTAGTATCAAGGGAAAATGAACTCTATTGAATATGTTTTAAAGGGGAAGCAAGAAACCAGCCAAAAGAACATAGAACTCCATGGTCAATAAACCATTTATACTTCCTGTAACAAATAAGACCTATGCCCATCAGTGCCTGCTGGGATTTATTTGGATAAAGCCATTTATTAATCTATCTGTTTAAAATGACTACTCAGTTTTGCTGATATTGAGACGATGTGCATTCTAAATCTTACTATGGGCAGGATCTTGTTTATGAGAAACCTAAGGAATCCTTGAGTTCTTCCCTCAAGGATTTTTCTCTCTCTAACAGGATAAATAGTCTTATAGATAAATATATGGAATATCTGTTATGTGCAACAATAAAATGTGGTATAAAGAAATTGATTTCTTTTGGCCCCACAAAGTGATATTCTTTATTATGATAAATAATCAAACCTTGCTTGGGAGAAGGAGTAAGAAAAGCTTGTGATTTTTGTTTATTTTTAGATGTAAAAAATTTTCCCCCTTGCTAGTAGGAAGAGTTAGTGCTGGGGAGAGAAGCAAAACAAGTCATACAAGGAATCTGGGGCCCAGTGAGTGGAAAGAAGTTGCTGCTCCATCCCCTTCTCCCTTTAGGCTGAGTGAACCCTGAAGTTCTTGGGCAGTTAGTAGGTAGGGATGGGGTAGAAAGCACAGGCAAGAGCTGTGCTTCCTCAAGAGGAAGACAGTGGATTTTTCTGAAGGAAGAGACTTGAGTGGCTAATGAGAAAAAGACTAGAGATGTGATTATATTTGCACCCCAATCTGGGAGAGCAAGCTTGTATCTTTTATATACAGAAGCACAGAGGAAAAAAAAAAAACTGATTGGCATGGTCCATGGCTTGAAACTGGGATGACTTCCAAACTACTGTATGATCAGAACAAGCAGCAGGTTGCATGCTCCTTGAAGGCAGGGTCTGGACCATGTTCTAGGGCTGAGGGAGATAGCCAGGGACTGGGACACAAAGGTAAAGACTTTGGGTTTTATACCAAGTGTGATGAGAAAACTTGGAGAGTTCTGAGTAGAAGAGAAGCCCAATCAGATTTATGTTCTAAAAATAATGTAAAATAACCAGACTTCTAGGTTGATAATAGACTTTTGAGGACAAGGCTAGGACAGGGAGACCAGTTAGGAGTCTATTGCAGGATTCCAGGTAAAAGACGATAGTTTTCTTCATTGCAAGAGAGGGATAATAGAGCCTTGGACTAGGGATATAGTTATATACAGTTATATAAGAACAAGAAGTAGTAGAATTGCACTGTATTTTAAAAGTAGTTCCCCTGGGATTCATTGATGGAAGCCCCCTGGTATTTGTTGATGGATTGGATGTGGAGAATGAGAGAAAAAAAAGTAGGCTGAGTGATGGGTGAATGGAGATATCATTTACCTTAACCAGGAAACACTAGGCAACAACAGGTTTGCAGGGAAATCAAATGATTCCATTTTCCTGAATAAAATATTAATAGTTTTAGGATGGTAATTAGATATGCAAATTGAGGTGACAGTTTGATATATAAATCTTGAGTTCAGAGAAGAAATCTGGCTAAAGATATAAGCTTGGAAGTTTCCAGGATGGAAAAATGGTATATAAAGCCATGATTCTCGATGAGGTCACCTAAGGAATGTGAATAGATTGGAAATAGAAGAGCACAGGGAATAAGGCTGGGAACACCCCCAACACTGAGAGAGCAGGAGGATTCAGGAAAATGTGGAACAGTTAAGTGGACAGGCGCCCAGAAAAACATTTTGTCCAGAAGGTCAATAAAGCAATGTTTCAAAAAGGAGGAAATGATCCACTGTGTCAAATGCTGCTAAGACTTTGAGCAAGATAAGAACTGAGAATTGACCATTGAATTTAGTAATAAGGAAGATATTGACAATAGCTGTCACAGTGAGTGGATATAAAAGCATGGTAGGAATGGTTTCAAGAGAGAATACAGAAAAAATGCTGAAGGTGGTCATGATAGACAATGGCTGCAAAAGGGATTAGAAAAATCAGGAGGTAGATGGAATCAAAGATTTGTTTTTTTGATGGTAGAAGATTTTACAGTATGCTTACATGGAGATGAGGATTAACCAACAGAGAGGGAAAATATGATATAGAAGAAAAAATGAAAATTACAGAAGTAATATCCTGAGTGGATGAGAAGGGATGTAATTCAGTGCCTAAGAGAAAGGTTGGTCCAGGCTAGGAGTATAGACAGCCTGTTCACTGTCACAGGAGGTGAAGGGAGGGTATATGGGCATAGACTGGGCTGATATTTCAGGGCTTTGCACTGTTATGATGGCTCTGGCTGTTTAAAGCTGCTGTCTATTCAGATGGATCTGCACCCATCCTGTACCAGTTGTTAAAATTTTGTGAAATCATAATTAGGTACAGATATTGGGCATGTTTATGGTTTTGGTGGTTGGAGAATACAGGTGTTCCTTAAGGTGGTTCTAGTTTGTTAGTGAAATAGGCAGTGAAAACAGCTGGGAGAGAGGAAGGACTACAGTGTTTTGAAGTTTTGGGAAGAAGGATAGAGTGTGAAATAATTGCCTTGGAGAATAAGGGAGTGAATGGAAATGTATTTGCACTTGGGAGAGGCATTGAAAGCACAGTTGAAGTTTGTGATCATGAATTAAAATCGAGATTCATAGGCATAAATATGTTTTGTTTTGTTTTTTCATCTAGTTTTGTTTAGCTGCTTAAATGTGGGTACAAAGAAGACTGAGAGTTGGGTTCATTCGGGGTTGGCATGTTGCAAGGCTAGAGAGAGGTGTAAGAGAGTTAAGGGTTTATAAAAGAGACCAATTAAAAAGATGGACCAGAAATCAAAACCAGAAGTGAGGTCTGAGGATACAAGAATAGTGAAAAGGTGATAAGGCCAATGGCTCTGACTTTTTCTGGCATCAAAGAACTTTTAGAGTCAGGCTACTAAAGGAAATATGGAAGAAGGGTATGTGCACAGAGATTGAGTGACTTAAAAAGGAAATTTTGGAATAAGCGTGTTACCGATAATGACCAGATATAAGGGATTGACAATGGGAGTGAGTGATAAATGGAGTAGAAATGGAGTTTTGGAGGTCAGAAATTGAGAGGCCAGTTTATTGGTTTGATCATCTGCCTGGATTTTGAAATCACCATGAATGAAGATAGGAGTAGAAGTGGCGAGGAAGAGACTGACTCAAAAGTCTTTGGTGGATAAAAGAAAGTGACCATGGAGGCCATGGATGGCCTCACAGAAAAATATAGTAGGTGAAGTAGCTTTTAGGTAAGATGAAGGAACAAAATCAGGAAATGTTAATGGTGAGCATAAGGAGAGCTTAATCCTAACTCCAAACCCTGTAAGAAGTAGGATGCGGGGAAGGAACAATACCAGTAGCTAGTTAGGGCCATGAGTCTAGAATTCCTCACTCAATATGTTCAGCGAACTGCAGAGAATGAGCAAACCAATTGAGATCACACTAACACAGGTTCAAATCCCACCCCTTCCAGTCAGTAGCAGTGGACAAGTTACTTAGTTATGTCACTGAGCATGGGTTCTGTCACTTCCAAAATGGCTGGAGGTCAAAGGAGCAAGTGCATGGGGACCTGCTTGCCAAATCATGAAGCCCTTTATAAACGAGAGATATTAGTCAATAGAACTCTCCTCGCACCTGCCTGCCCAAACATTGTTCTCTCTGTCACTAGTTCGGGCCTCTCTCACCTAGTAATGTACATAGTATTTGTGCATTTGATCATTTATTTAAACAATTTACTTGGCCTATTTTATGCTGAGTTTTGTAGAGATGAATTAATTCTAAGATTTCAAATCCCTCCAAGCTGTGGGCCCTGTTTTTGATAATTATATCCCCTGCCGTGTGTATGGCCATTTACAAAACACGTTCACATTTGTCACTTCATGTGATCTCTGTGTGACAGATTTCAAAGGAGAGTTTAGAGAGTCTGACTTGCCCAAGATGACAAGTAATGAACCTGGGATTCAGTCACAGGGTCCTGGCCGCCCCACCTCCAGCCACTCCCCTTGCCTCTGACAATGTGCCTGTTTGTGTATGTGTTACAAAAATAGACCCCTGCTTAATGCATTTGCCATCTCTCTATGCTTCTTTTTGATGTATTCAGTCAGTCTAAGAAACACATCCAGACTCAGGAAGTCTTCGGAGAAAAGAAGAAGAAAAAACCGCTTCTTAATCAGTTGGACTTGGTGAGATTATGTGTGAAAAAGCTTTGTGAACTGAAATGTACTATAAAAACATAAGGTAGATCTTTTCTGTAGTTAGGATGATGTAGCAGAGGTTAGGAAAATGAAAACCAACTCAACTGTGTGACTTGTAGCTATACTGAGACACTCTCTCAGCCTCTATTTTCTCATCTATAAAATGGAATCAATAATACATACCCTATAGGGTTGTTGTGTGCCTCAAATATAATGGACAACAGTATTCTTTTAAAATTGAAAAGTGATTTGCCAAAAATGGACCTTACTGTTTCTGCACTTTATGAGAAGCATCCTCCAGCGTATTGTACTCAGGGAGTGTTGTGATGCGCCCAGTGGGCAAGTTCTGGAGGAGATTTCAAAGCAGGTGGCACTTTCTAGGGTCACTGCAGATACACTGTGTCAGCTACCATCCAGGGAAGAATTATTTCCTCCTCAATACTGATGATTAGTGCTGTGAGATGAAAATCTTCAGGGGCAATTTTGACCTCCAGGGAGCCTAACCACAGCTTCTGGAATAAATGGCACTGTGTCCCAGATTCTTATTTCTCTCCTCTCCATTTAATAAATTCATTCACATGAAGAGATAAACGGCTGACAGAGATTCAAGACTGGATTTTGCCCATAGAAGATGTGCATTTCGGTGTGGGACACACCCTTGATTTAAATCATTGCTTCTCTAAAGGTAAACTTGAATTCATAAGGGATTAAAGTTGAAAGAGACATCTTGAAGAGGGGCTGAGAGAGAGACAAGAGACTTCCAGGACCCCTGAAACCATATCGTTGATCCTGCCTTTGCATTTGTGGTGTCCCACCACACAGCATGGGCAGGGTACACAGTAAATTCTTAATAAAGAAGAACTTTATTTAGTCTTAATAAATCTTTAAAAAACTCTTAATGAAAATCAACTTTGCTGTTGGCTGATTTAGTTCAAAAAATATTTCCAGTGCCATTGAAAAGTAGCTTTATAGAGTTAAGGACATGATTCAAGTTAGAGGTCCACAGAATGGGTCATTATTGCATTTTGTGTCCTGTATCCTATTACCAAGGGGTTCTTTCATTTTCTTTACAAATAAATATCTTCAATTCATTTCTGGAGCATATTTCACCTTTGAAAGTCTTTTGCACTTACTGTTATTTTTTTCCGACTTCCTTTATGACTAAGCACAGACCACCCAAGACATTGATGCAGGATGCTGGAGAGCAGTTTTAGTTTTATTTTTCTGCATTTCCTCACTTAGAGGATAAATTTAACTTTCTCTTCCCAATACTGTGTTGTACACAGTTGAGCTTGGCACTTTTGCTGAAAACTATGAGTCATTTTTCATAAACAAGGATTGTCATAAGTGCTTGATTCACATTATAACAACAACAAATACAGAAAAAGACCCAAACTGAATGAGCTCCAAATTTTCCTATGTTCTACACAAAGAAGCAGTGGGGAATCACTGTCTTTGGAGAAGTTTCTTGGCTTTTTAGGTCTCATGTATTTTTATGTGTAAAATTAGAAAGATAATAGGAGCATAATAGCTGTATACCTAATCTCACAAAATCATCTCATGGTTATTGGGTAATATTATTTGCAGGTGTTGCATTTTTCTTCTGTTTCTAAAGATATATGTGGCTATTAGTACAGTCTGTTTTATTTTATAGGTTATTTAAATCATTATACTTTAAAATCGATTATTTTTAGAAAAGAACATCATATACACAGTGGGGAAATTAGTACATTTTAAGTATCAGTAGAATAAGAGTCAACAGTGCAGAAAACTTAATAAAGCAGCCAGACTAGACCCAGTTCAGACTGTGCTGGGTAATTATGCTTGTACTGGGAATGTGTTAGTTTTAGGTAGGGAGAGATTAAATTTAGAAGCCCTCTATCTGTGGGATGCATCAAAGTAGACTTTGTATGATAATTGCTTAGAACAAATAGCAATAATTCTGTACCATGTGAACTATAAACTCATATATTGGGCTCTATATCAGTGTAAGAGTAGATAACCTAGGGAATGAGGCTTTGCAGACTGATAAATAATTAGACATATTCAGATCACAAAGAGAATTCAACCAATCAAAATTCAACTGATCCTATGATGGTTTCACACCAAAGAGTCAGAATGCAGTGATCAATTATGGTGATAGTAGGAAGATGCTACATAGAAGCAGCAGAGGTAGAGGTTGGGGGCAGATTTACCTAGGGAAAGTGACTGATATATGAATTAATAAGGTTATATTATATGGCAGCAAACATAAGTTGCTTATTGAATATCTATTCTCTCTTCTTTCTTAGAAATAAAACCTTATTATACAGAATAGCAATGTACCCAACTGAAATCTCCCATCTGAGTCAAACTCTTTTAAAGAGCTCTCTAAAAGTCCCTACAACCCTTCGGTTGTATCTCACATAAGGATGTCTCTCAGCTACAAAGAAAGTTAGGAAATACAGATATTATGAACTGGAAGCTGACATAGAAATCACACAGTCTAATGTTTCATTTTACAAGTGGAGAAACTGAGACCTAGAGACAAAAGCTACATTTCCTTAGCAGCTACAGAAAGGTGTATACCTGGTGATAGTAAAGTGGAGATTTTGGTTCAAGCCTACTTTTATTCTTCCTGGATAAAATCTAGATATAATAGCTGGGGCTCCAGGAGCTATCTTCTTACCGTGAAGCATCCTTGACCATGAAAGACATGTGCTAAATGTGGCAGTCTAGGAAGATAAAAGGACCCCATCTCTCTGAGAATGGCAGTCAGCCTCACCAGTCACAGACTGCTTGTGTCTCAACTTGTTTTATAAATTTCTATCTTTTAAAATCGATGTTCCATTAGGTTTTTTTTTTTTTTTTTGATTAAATGCAGCTGAACTAATCTGAACTGACATATAGCCATACAAACAGAAAGTGAAAGAAAAGGCAACAAGGTAAAGCTTTCAAGTAAGTGTATACTAAAAAAAAAAAAAAAAAAAAAAAAAAAAGGATAGAACAGAGACCTCTGAAGAATGTTCTGCTCTAGTTCTTAGAAAGGAGGGAAGAAGCAGAAAAAAAAAAAAAAAAAAAGGCGTGGGCTCTTATAATGCCAAAAGGAGCTCTCCATGGTCCTGCCTGGGGATTTTGGGATGTGGGAACTTAAAAGTAATGCTGTTTATTTGGCATTTACTGTTTCGGTGTGTATTTTTTTTCCATGGAAAGTTCTTGTGGAGAAGGGCTGGTCAAAGATAGAATCAGGAAATCTGTGTTCTAACCTAGCACCATCTTGATAGCATATCTTTAATAATAGCTATGTTATTAAGCACACATTCTGTGGCAACTCAAATAGAATGAATGACCTTGCAGAGTGAGGACCATGATCCATAGTCTTCACATCAAAGACAATCTGAGTCCCAGAAATTTTAAACACATTATTTCTGGACATAATAAGTAATAATAGATCTGGAATTCAAACACAGATATGCATGACTCTGAAATCTGTGAACTAGTCATCACCATACATCATTGATAGACAAACAAGATAAGGAAAACATATCCACTGGTGTTGAATCCAGCATGAGAACTGTTTGCATGCTGCCTGCCTGGTGAGTTTGTGCAGTAGCAAAGGGTGGGTGATATCAGTTAGGAGAGAAGGCAAGAGCCTAGCTTACTTTTTGTTTGTGTCAGATGTTGCAAGGACTCTGTGTAGAGGTGGCCTCCTGGGATGAAAATTCTGGAGAAGAGAGACCCTGGGATTCAGAGCCAGGCTGCACCCCTGGGCCTCAGCAAGCAAGCTGTACTTAGAAAAAGGATTATCTTGGTCCCCCATTTTGCAGTATACATTTTAGTCTTTTCAAGTAGTTCAAAATAAATTTGAAGGCCTGCTTGAATAATGTCAATAAATACTTACTGATAGAAATCTGTATTGTACTCCAGAAACAGCAGTAGACCGGGAGTTAAGAAACCTTCTGCTCCCAGTTTGCAATTTATTTCCACTGTAACCTTGGACAACTCACATTTCTATGGGTCTCAGTTTCTCTATTCGTATAACAAAACAAGACATTATTAGGTAAGGTGACCAACTCCTCCCAGTTTTTCCAGGGCTGTTACAGTTTTAAAACTGAAAGTCCAGAAGTCAGAATGATTGGTCCCTGTAACATTAAGGTCTCCAAGGACTCCAAGTCCTTCCTTCTCTCCAGTCTTGGGTTTCTCATCTAAAAATTCTGGATTTGGATTCACTGAGAGGACTGAGATCTGAGGTGATCAACCATCTTGGTTTACCCAGGGCTGTTCCAGTTTTAGCACCCAAAGTCCCATGTCCTGGAGAATCCCTCAGTCCTGGGTGACCTGGGACAATTTCCCACTCTATAGGCAAGGCCCCCTCCAGCTTTGACCTTCTACAAGCAGAGCTGGCCCAGCTTTGGGATGCAGGCCCAGCCAGGTCGGTAGTAGACTTGACCTGACCCAACTCCCTCATTAACTCCTGGCTCTCAAAATGCTGTGAGCAGAGACAGCTGAGCCAGCTGCTTAAGAGGCTCATGGTTAGGATCATCCAATGTTCCTCTTCCCAGGCAAATCTATGCAAAACTGTTTAATACAGCAGTAATCAAACCACTGCCCTGATTTCACTTGTGCATTTACACAGGAGAAAAAACATCACACAGTGTTCTAATGAGGAGCTTTATGCATGTTCAAAAGAAAGAGGACTGGCTCTTGATTATGATGTGAGTTGGATTATTTTATTGATTTTTAGAAGCTAATTTTACGATTCTTAACAAAGTGGCTGATATTATGAAAGGGAGTTGCATTAGCACTGCCAGGTAAGGGATCGGTATAGGCCAGCTGGCTGGATTACTTTTAGAATTCCTTGGGGCTGAAGTAGAAATAGCCTAAGATTTGGGGCAGAAAACCTGGGATCACATATTGGCTCCACCAATTACTCAGCCTGGACTGCTCAGTTGCTATATTTGGGCCTTAGTTCAAGGAGCCTCATTGCCTATCAGCCTATAGTGATGGGAGGGAGTGCTGTGGAGACTGCATTATTGTTCAAAAACATTCCCTGCTCCTCCCTGAAAGTCCCTCCCTAAGGGGACACTCCTTATGTTAGGAAGGTCACCCCCACCCCATTGACGTCAGGCTTAGCAGTGTGATGTTGGCCAGGGGAGTGTGAGCAGAAGCTTTGGAAGGTGGTACGTGCTTTACTGTCATCTCCTTTCTCTCTGCAACAAGGCCAGTGTATCAGTCTGCTGGAGCTGCCTTAACCAAGCACCACAACCTGGGGGGGCTTACACTTTGTACTGGCTTACGGACAACAGAAACTTATTGTCCCACAGTTCTGGCGGCTAGAAGTCTGATATCAGGGTGGCTGTAGGGTTGCTTTTTTCTTAGGGCTGTGAGAGAGAACCTGTTCTATGGTTCTCTCCTAACTTCTCGTGGTTGACTGACCATCCCTAGCATTCCCTGGCTTGTAGAAGCATCATCCTGATCTCTCCCTTCATCTTCATGTGGTGTTTTCCCTGGGTGTATATGTATCTCCATGTTCACATTTCTCTTTTCTATAAGGGTAACAGTCCAATTGGATTAGGGGTTTACCCTAGTGACCTCAATTTAATCTGATCAACTGCAAAGATCCTATTTCAAAATAAGATCACATGCAGCGGTACTGGGTGTCAGGATTTTAACATCTTTTAGGAGAGACATAGTTCAACCCACAGTGTCCAGCCATGGTCCAGATAGAGCTGCTCTGTTGGCCTGAGTTCCGGCATGAAAATCCTGTAGAACAGAGTAGCAACCAACCCTACATGTGAACATGAAATAACTCTTTGCTGTTGCAAACCACTCTGATTTGGGCATTGTTATTGCTGCAGCAAAACAAAAATAACTCCATGACATGGTTGTGAAATTAAATTAAATAAAGTGGATGAAAGAGCTTTGTAACTTGCATATACTCATATGGATGTGAGGAGTAGTGCTGATAATTTTTCCAGCTCCCATCCCACATCATATGGGAACCCCATCTTGTGCTGTTGAGATCCCCATGATTGAAGAGGAAAAACACCAAATTCTGAGCAAGTTCTTTCTGACCCTGGCTCCATCATTGCCTTACTTTGGGCTATCCCTTCTCGATTCTGGGTTCAGATTCCCCACCTGTAAATTGAAGGATTTGTACTAATACTTTTCATGATTTCAAAGGCCCCTTCCAAATGTGATGTTTTTCTCATTTTCCTCACTATTTGCTGTATGGGTTAGATCTCCCTGGGTTGGCCCAGAATCACTTAGCTGCTGAATGCAGTTTCAGAGGCATGTTGCTTTTTAAAGGACAGCTGTGTCTGAATAGCTAATAGATTTAATCAAAGAGGCAGCAAATACTGCTTCATGAAGATAGGACTGTGTCAAAGAAAAAGAGTTATTTCAGAAAGCTCCATCCCAGGAAATGAATGGAATTGTCTGCCTGAGTCGGAAGTAGCTACAGAATGCCTGCCCCGGTGATTGGGGTTTCTTTGAAGAACAACAGGCTCGGGGAGAAGCTGCCAAGTGTGGTCTGCCTCAGAGGACATGAACAGCCTTTGAGCACTCAGCCCAGTGGCCACCTGGGAGAAGTTTCAACTCTGATTCTAACGATCTTTATGACCTTGGGCAATCCAGTTTCTGGGAGCCGCAGTCTGTTCATCTAAAAAGTGGGGCTCAAAACAGAGAGTTATGAGGACAACAGAAATTTAGGTATGTGGAATAGTTTTGACAATTTGACAGAGTTTGCAAGTGCCATTTTTAGAGGAGTGCGTGGTAAAATGAAGTGAGCTCTGGAGTAAGCCATGGGTTTGGATCCCAGCTCTCCCACTTACGCTGAGCAAATCACTTAATGCCTCAGATCTCAAGTGTACTCATCTGTAAAATGGGGATAATTCTTAGCCAATAGGGTTGTTAGGAAGATTAAATGAGATTATATAAACCACTTAGCAGAGCTCTCTACACATGAAAAATGGTGCAATTTTTATATTTTATTGACTTTTGATAGACTTGAATATAATGCATAAAATTAAAATTAGAAAGGAATTTTTGACATTTTAAAGTCCCTCATTTTACAGCTGAGATAACTTAAATGCAAGGGAAATTGCATGTCTTGACTGAGGTCACAGAGGTAGTAAATTATGCAAGTAAGATTACAGCCCACTTTTCCTGATACCTTTCTTGGTGATCTTTCTACTTCACTACCCTTCCAGTAAATGTGTTTCACTTTAAAAATACAGGATCAAAGAGACATAACACATATAAAACCAAAACTCAGGACATGTAGGCCCTACCTTCTCCTCACATCCCTTTGCTACACCAATCCAGTAGGTTGACTGAAAGGGATTAGCCAATATGAGACAGTTAGAACTCCTCATGAGGTTGTGCTGATAGTTCATTTTTGTTTGAGTTTTTGTCTTGATGTTTATGTGTATTCATTCTGTCACAGAATAAATATTTTATAATTTGTTTATGTTACTTCACGTTTGGCTTTTACCCTTGGAACTTTCAGACTTTGATCAGATCTTTGGTAGGTGTGCAGGCACAGGTTGGGGCTGGGCTTAGAGAGGATGTTACACCCCGAGGCGACCATTTTTGTGGGGGACTCTCAAAAATTATTTTGTTCCCTCTTCCCCCATCACTACCAGCTTCCCAGCTCAACTCACTACTTCCTGAGAGTCTCTTTCATGAAATCTATGCCCTCACATAGGATGCTCCAGAAATGGCGAAGGCAGTCTAATTGGGTGGGGATCAGGAGATGTACGATAGGGAATAATGTTCAACCTCGCTCTCTCCCCATGTGCCCAGCTGGCTCATATGAAAGGAACCCCCAGTTTTGGAAGCCTAGAGGAGAAAATATTCATCATTTTCTCCACTGCAGTCTCTCTTCCTGAGAGAGAAGAGACCCACCTGAGGTCTCAAATTGATGATACATTTGGAGAAATGTCCTTGTAGATACACGGCCCCTCCTTCACTCTCTTTTGCTTGAAAGACATTTGTGTCTCCCACTTCTCTTTCATGTGGTAAGTGACTGGGACATGTTTTTCCCTGGGGTGGGGAGCCCTGGATCCTCCCACAGCTCTGTGATTGAGTGAGAAAATTCAACTGCAGTGGTGGGGTGGGGCAGAGAAATAGACTGTGAAGCCCATTTTGGCCTTTGGTCCAAACCAACTTCTCTGGTTCAGTTTTACCTACAATCAAGCTGGCATTTTCATCCTGATGCCAGCACTCTACATGTTTTTCAGTTAACTCTGAATCAAAAGGGGTGAACATATTCCCAAAATAGAGCTCTCATCAGCTCCTAGTTTACACTGAAATATGGATTAAGGGAGGAAGCTTTCCAAGTCTGTCGAGTTTGCTCTATTAGTGATTTTTCACATATTCAAATAATCCATCCTAGGCAGTTGTAACATTTTATAACTGGAAAAGTAGTTAGACATGAATATCAGCCCAGATATTCTTAGCTTATATATGCACCTTTGGGTTCCTACTCCCCTTCAAGTCCCAGCTCAGGGAAAGCTCTGATTCCTGGGGCAACACAGCGCTCTTCTCCTGAGGCCACAGGGCCTTGTCCATGCTTCCTCTACAGCAGTCATCATTGCCCAGCATTGTGGTCTTTCTCTCAGCGACCTTCTGTGCACCCGGGTTTACGTTCAGCAGGTAATATATTTCTTTATAAATCTAGTTAATATGTAACTAAATATAGTGGGTATTCGTATTAAAAATAAAGATTGAAAGAGGATGAAAGTCATAAAAAAGACTACTAAGGCAAATCATTTCTCATCTAATTAGGAAAATTATAATATGCTACAGTTCACTGAATAGTCTAGTAGCCTAATAGAAGCCCAGTAAGGAAACTAAATTGCTTTGTTCTCATTCTGTTCAACAATATTCATGTTTTTCTCACTCGGAACCTAGTCATTTTAATTTAAATTTTTATTTTCTCTTATTAACTATCCTTAGCTACTTCTACATCTACTTTCCCCATCCTGCAATCTCTTCAACTGTGAACAGTGTAAATAATTTTAGAAGTAAAGATGTTAAGAGATGGAGTTTTAGAATCTAGAGATCATCTGGTACAGCCCTCTCATAAAATGCATGGCAAAAGTAAGACCCAGAAAAAGGAATTCACTCCCAAAGGCACCAGCTAGTTAGTTAGTTTATACCGGACTAGAACTAGAGCCATGTTTAATATAAAACAGTTCTGATTTTGTATTCAGTATGAATATTTTAATTCAGTAATGAAAATAGACTTAACAAAAAAAAAACCCTGTACCAAAAATAACTTATGAATCTCTCCTTCCCCATTTTCCTTTTGCCTCTTTTAACCCCATTAGTTTATTCTGAAGGCCTTTCAGACTATTCACTCAGTCACCAATAATTGCTTTTCCACTGTCTACAAGTGCAGTAATCCCTGGGAATAGAGAGAAAATTAAGACTTGATCCCTGCCAACAAGAAAGCCATGGTCTTGACTATATATGCAGATAATTAGGATATAAGGTTCTAAGATTTGCACAGGATGCTGGAGTTGCATAGATAATGGGATACCTGGATCAATTTAAAAAGCTAGGGAAGTCTTCCTCTATGAGGCCATGTGGAAGATAAAGTTAATTAACCAAGTAAATGAAGATATGGGGACTGAATGACAAGAAAATATTCTGGGATGAGGCAGCAGTACATTCAAGGGCATTAAGGGCCAGAGAGCATCACTCATTTGTGATGTTGCAAGTGGTTCAAGATTGCTAGAACATAGAGTACAAGGATAGATAGTCCTCACTGAATTCTCAGTTCAGTTCATATGTTTGCTATTTATACAAAGAATGGTGACATATTCTTTCCTCTTCCTCCCCTGGCACCTCTCTGTAAGTTTCCCCTTTGCTTCATTTCATTATAGTTAAGTTTATTATTTTACATGACATATATCTGTGAGATATGCATGTAACTCAGGTCTGTTTCTTCTGGTCTGAGCCTTGGAAATCCCTCTGTAGGTGGAGTGAATTACTGACTCTTTCACCCTTTCCTGTGTCCATGCCTTCTGCTGCATAATTTTGTTAGTTCCTCCCACAAAAGACAGTGTATTTCACTCTGACTTCAAGGTTGGCCATGGGACTTGCTTTCACTCATGGGCTTTTGGTAGATGTGATGGAGATGCACTTGTGCAATGGGCCTTGCCCTCGTGCCCCGCCATCAGTGCTGTAAGAAGACTCCCCAACCTGTTGTCTACCAGGTAGCCTGAATGAGACACTTGGAGCAGATCTGAAGATCTGTAACTGCTGGACTCACAGCTTGAAGACCAACTGTCCAGGCAAGCCCAACCTAGGTCAGCCCAGCTGAGCTGTAGACGAGAAGCAAACCCAGCTGGGATCAGTAGGGCCACTCGAGTCTGACTCATGAGTGAAAATTAGAGGCTTATTGTCCTATGCCCCCAATTTGGGGATTATTTTTGTTCAAAAATGGCTGAAATACCCCCATATTTTCTTGGTCTACATTGCCTAAGGAATGGGTCTGCTAGCTTTCAAATAGCCTATACCTGGGTGACCAGGCTTTCCACCAGCCCACCCATTTTTTGCTGTTTGCCTCTGTGACTCCTTCTATATGTCCCCAGAGCCCCTTCTCTAAGGAGACCCCAGTCAAGACACCCAAGGAGAGCAGACATCATTAGTGGAGCTCACACTCTAGCTGAGGATATAGGAAACAACAGTGGGTCCAGGAGAATGCCATGGGAGTGCTGTAAAAAGTAAAATGTGGAAAACTAGGGCTGCACTGGCTTGGCATGCATAGTCCAACCAGCTCAGGCTATATGAGAAAATGGGCAGGGCCTGGGCTCTTTCAAAGGAATGATTACAAAAGCTTGAGGCCAAGTTCCTCTTCTTCTACTGGTAAAATGAAGCACAGAATTTACTTTCTTAGTCCCTAATATTTTATCTATCTAATGCTTAATATTTTATCTGTCAAATGATATGAATCTGTATAGACCACAATAGTTTAAAGTGGTTGCATGAAATAATAGATGAACAAATACTTTGGAAAGCCCCCCACAAAGTATATAATTATAAGAAGTAATAATTATTTTTCTTATTGAAAGGATTAAAAAGCATTTGGAAAAATATGTCAGAATTTTCATAAAGGTATTAGTATTTCATTATAATTTACCAAATTTGGTTTTAAATAATAGCTCTTCATATGTGCATAGGACTCAATCATTGACATGACATTTCCTCATCCATTATTCCATTTGATCTAATCCACAGCTGTAAGAGGGCCTAATGCACCTAGACTGAAAGGCAGCAGAAAACCTCTCCTACTAACTCTCTTAGGGATGGGCGGGATGAGGGGCAAAGCTTGTAAACAAAGTCATCTGTCATTCCCTAGTGGTGTAAAACTCCACCCCCCACCTCTACTCAGCCAAAGCACATGTGTGCTTATAGAGTGGGCCTGAGGGATGGAGAAGGATGAGATTAGGGAGGGGCAAAAAGTCAATCCTGAACAGAGTCTTTGCCTCCGTTCCAGAGTATGGTGAGCAAATATGCTTGTTAATGGTCTCTGTCTTAGTTTTTTCCCCACAAGATGTTAAAGACCTGACTTTAAGGTTTAAAGGTGATTACAGTGAAAACTGAGTATGCTTTAGCAAATCATACATAAATTCTTATCAAACTTTACTAAGAAGAAATTATATAAGTTGTTATTTCTTATACCAATAGTGTAACACTAGGCATTAAATATAATAGTTTAAAAGTATAATAATGAAAACAAAGATATACTCTGAAAATTATTTAAAATGCTATCTAAATAATTACTATGTTTAAATGGGAATAAAGACTACACTATGTTTATTATAAACCTAGTAAAAATAAAGAAAACACATAGGAAAATGTAGAGAATGGGACCAAAGCCATATCCACAGGGAAATAAATAATACTGAATACTTTCTTTATTTAAAATATCAAAATGAATTGAGTTAATTAAGCATGAAATTTAGGGATTTTAGTGAGTGTAGGAACAACAATATCAAAGAAATTGTAGGGAAAAAGGGCAAGAATGATTATAAACTAATGAATTTATCAAGAGTAGCATTGATACGTTTAAAATATAATTTAAAATTGTTTTGATAAAAATTCTTGATTAAGAATAAATTGATACTAATACATTTTAAGTATCTAAATACAAAACAAAACTAATTTTTCTATGAAAAAATAAATGATCAAACATGTTTCAAGAAGAATGAAAAACCTGAAAGAAACATGAAATGTAAAAAATAGTAGGAAAACTATGATTCTAAATGACCTGAGGCTCAGAAAGGGTTATATATTTTATGTTTTCATGGAATAATTCCCATGTCATTTAAATTTTTCCAAAGCAGAGAAAAGTCAGAAAGATTCACAAATTTATTTCACCATTTGTGAATATTCTGTGACAGTTATAGCACAGAAGAAGGAACCAAGATCTCACCTGTTATTTTGAAAATAGATAGAAAACATTATAAAATGTCAAGAATTTGAGATCTAGACTTGTATTTAAAGATCAGTATACTATGACCATGTATGTTTAATTCTTGAAATAAAGGTCTATTATAAAATTAGGTGTATTATTTTAATGTATCTTATTCTTTAATATATCTTATTATTTTAATATACCTTCTCTTATTAGAGAAGAAAAATTTTTAATCATCTCAAAAAGTACTGAGAAGTCATTTAATGAAATTTATCACCCATTCTGGATTAGGGAGAAAAAGAAACACAGATGCAACAATACATGTAGTGAATTGGTAATATAAAGACACTTCCTAAAAATTATAAAGAATATCTAAAATCAAGAGTCAGTGGCATACTGTTGGATTATTAGAGGCATTCCAATTAAAATAGGAGCAAGTCAAGGTCAAAAAAGTCCATTATCACCTTTCAAGGAACTTTAGACAACTCAGTAATGTGTAAAAGAGACATAAAAGTCTCAGTGGTGAGGAAGGAGATGTAAAATTATCATTGGTATATGATGATACAATTGCTTAAGTAGCAAAGCAAAGAGAATTAGTAATCTAAGATAGAGAATCAGCAACAACCTGTTTGAATGAACACACAAGTTTAGTAACATAGTTGAGTCTAAAAAATACAAAAATGAATTGCTTATGTAGATGCCAGATTTGACTAGGTAGAAATTAGAGGGAAGAAAAATGAAATTATAAGAGACAAAAAATTGTTGGCTCTCTAAAACACCCAGGAATAACAAGAAATGTGCAGTTCTGCATGAGAAACTGTCCACGTTTACAGAAGAACGTGAAGGAGACAGGAATAAATGGGAAGGCATTTTATGCCCTCGGTTGGGAGAATATTTTAATTAATTTTGAGTAATTATATTCCAATTTTAAAAATTCAATGCATTATATTTTATATTTCAAAGTGGTTCTAATCTGGAAGAAAAAATAGATAGCAAAGGAACTTTTGGGGTTGGGGAAGTCCTGAATATTTTTCCTAGCAGATGTTAAAACATGCTTTAATATGACAATGATTAAAACAATGTGCTGTTATTTACTTGAACAGATGGGTGACAAACTGGGTGACTTGAGAATTTAATCAAGGGACTATTTATAAAAGTATGGGCAGAGTATAGACAAACTAAAAAGGGACTATGCAATACTCCAGGCCAACCTTTGACCTGAAAGGGAGTTAGGGGAAGTTATAAAGCCAGTGATGGGAGGGCAGGAGAAAAGAGATGTCTGGCAGGAGTTGAGCTTTTCCAGAAGGACCAGCTGACCCAAGGACACATGGCAAGAAAGAAGAGAAGGCAACAAATGCTCCAGTCTAACTCTCCTCCTTCCTCTACCTTCTGTGATCTCTCTCACTGGCGAAACCCAACCAGAAGCCAGAGAGCAAAGGAGCCTGTTGATGCTGTCCACAGAGGACAGAGCAGAGTGGACACAGTAGCTAGATCTGGAGAGTGTACCTTGAATGGCAACAGAAAATAGCCCACGAAATGCCAGAACTGACAATGGACTGGATTAGATAGCTCAAAAATACACTCTAAAATATTCATTCATTCAGCAAATATTTATCTAGTACCTACTCAATGCACAAGGACATTAGTATTTTATAAATCAATAAGGAAAGCGGTATTATTCAATAAATGGCACTAGAAAATTGAGAGGTACTTCGGAAAAATTAGATTATTGCCTGTGTAAGACAGTGCAAATGGACTCATTCACCACCCACTCTTGCCTCTTTCTAGCTTGGCTTCTTTATCCTAGAGTCTTTGGGAAGACAAAAATTCACAGCACAGTGGGTACAAGCACAGATCCTGGAGCCACACAGCCTGGGTCAAAATTCTGGCTCTGCCATGCAATAGCTATGTGATACTGGGCAATCATTTAACCTCTTTGGTCTCTGTTTGCTCAGACATAAAATGAAGATAATAATAATACCTATCTCATAGGATACTGTAAAAATCAAATGATTTAATATATTGGAAGCACTTAGAGCAATGCCTGGTATGCAATCTGCATGGCATAGTGTTAGCTATTGTCATATTTCTCAAATGTGAGTTTTATTCAGGAGATACAACTGTATATCATTTGGAAGGCAGAAATGGGCACCATGAAGTGGTGACAGTGCCCCGAGAAGCTGGGTCTTACAGCAGAGATATCTGATTGTCCTAAAGTGGCGGTTCCACTCTCCAGTCCCCAGCATGCAGCAGTAGAGGGCTTCCCCTAGAACTGCATTGCCCAACCCCTGGGCACAGATAGTACTGTCCATGGCCTGTTAGGAACCAGGCTGCACAGCAGGGGGTGAGTGGCAGGCAAGTGAAGCTTCACCTGTATTTACAGCCACTCCCTATCATTCGCCATCCCCGACCACCCGCTCCAGTCCATGGAAAAACTGTCTTCCCTGAAATAGGTCCCTAGTGCCAAAAAGATTGGGAAACACTTCTCTAGAATACCCCTGTGGTGTGAGCGGGGATTTCTTACTCTCGATTGTGTGGCATCCAAGTTGGCACCCTGGTTCTCCTGGCACTTCAGTAAGTTCACCTAAACTCTGCAATAAAGACCTCTCAGCTTAAACCAGCAAAAATAGACCTATTGTTTGACCAGTACAGATTCTTGCCACATGTTAAAATAAAACCTGGATATTTAAGTAAGTACTTGATTATAAAATTAAAGCCATTGAACAAATAATCAGAAAATAAATGTGAGCTCTTAAATAAACTCAGCTTGCAAAATATCTTTGTAAATATAACAAAACCTAGAAGAAAATCTTAAGAAATTTCACCACATTGTTCATATATTAAAGATCACAACTGGAATTGAAATACATATAGAAGATCAAGAGGAAAATTTCAGGCAATATGAGAGTGGTCATACTCTTAACATATTAGAGTTTGTACACATTATATAAAAATATTAAAGCAGTAATATATATGTATAAATCCAGAATATGCCATCAAATAATTTGTATTAAATATACTTATAGCTAATTATATTATAACATGTAATAGTTTATAATAATATAACTATAATATAATAAATATATTATGATAGAGATCTATAAAACCCATGTTTGCTGGTAACTTAAAAAGGCAAATTAACGACAAAGTATCATTTTTCTTTTTTGCTAAATGGGCAAAGATGGGAAAAAAAAGAACTAAAGGATTTAATCTTTATGCTGGCAAAGGAGGTAGTGAGGAAGTGCACTCATTCCCTGTTGGTGGGAACATGGATTGGTGAAGCCATTCTGCAGGGCAGTTTGGTAATATTTACTGAGGCTTTATGCAGCCTGCTCCTGGCTCTAAAAGCCATGCTTCAAGCTGTGGCTGGTACATAAAAAACAGCTTGAAAACAAAACCTATTTCAGTCAATTGCCCACAGCCAGTCCCCGACTATTCCTGACTGCTGCTCTCTGCAGCTCTCCCTTGCCACCAATGCCCAGCTCCAAGCCCCACTTCAGATTTGAGAGCTTCTGGACCCTCGGTTACACTGAACTGTTTAGACATCTCTGGCTTTCAGATTGGACTTGACATCTCACCTAGTCCTAAAGCTCAACCACTCTAGTTTCCTGGTATCTTGTTTAGTCTTACCATGAGATCCCCTCCAAGTCTCTCAACCACAGCCCCAGCCCCAGCCCCATCCTACCCTGTCTGGGACCCCCTCTCCCAGCTGTCTCTCTCACTACATCTCACCTCCTCTTCCTCCTCGTGTTAGACAAGGAATATTTAAGCAGCCCCCAACTAGATCCACAGTCGATTAATTTTTGACCAATGCAGAACTTAATGTATACCTTTTAGAATAAGCAGAAATGAAAATGCTCCTTACATGCTAAATAATGATTTTTATTTATTTGATATTATGGTATATGACTGAACCAATTATGTACTATCTCTTGCTGGCCACTTTCAACAACGTAATTTTGTTTGATTATATTTTCTGAGGATTTACTCTAATCTTTATAGGTGATTACTATCCTCCTCAATATTTTTGGATTCTTCCTGCTCTAGGGAAGTAAAACCTCTCCTTTCTCATTTTAAGAATCAATGGATTTGGTGAGTCATGGCTTTAGCAATTTTGAAACTTCCTATCTTCTTTTTCTCCAAATTTTGAGCAAAATATGAGGTGTCTGTAAATGAATAAAAAACAGAAAAGGCACTTTCTATATCCCTTCTCTATTTTTCACTGTAGCTCCACTTAATACAGGTCATTTTGTAATGGTTAATTCTCTGTAGAAATCAAAATGAATTTTGAAGAGATAGTGAATGGGTTAGATTAAATGGCAAGTAGAGTCAGCCAGACAGGGATCTTTACTTTCTCATTTCAGCACCTTTAATAGCCTTTCTGAAGTATTGTATTGGCTGTCCTGGGGAAGAGGCAGCAGTTGCGTAGTTATCTGAAGATCACCTACTTTAGAAGTTCAAATAGAATAACAGTTCCTTAGAGGTGACTTGCCTTGCTTTTTTAAATGCTTAAAACACACGCACACACAGAAACATATACACACTCACACACAAAGAAAAGTCTCCCTGGTTAAAATCATCTTTTTACTTTATTAAATGTTCTCAACTTTCACAACAGCTAGCCCTGATTTGTGCTTATCATAATTTTCACTAAGTTTAAATAGAATCCATTAAACAATAAAAAGAAAAGAAAATGTTAAAAATAATTTAGAGCCACACTGCAGACAGAGTCTGTTCATTATTGCTAAAGGCATAGAAGTTTTGTCAATGCATATTTGTCAAATATCTTTTGTATGTCACTCACTCATTGGGGGTATTGAGGGTCCTAATAGGACTATTGACAACATACTGGGGGAGGGGTGAGAGCAGGAGAAACAAAATACGCAGTGAGTGTCACAGTTGGGATGGGATAGGGGTGATAGTGTTATCAGAATGGAAGAGAATGGTGACAAACATTCCTGGGAATCCAAACTCAAATGTCATCTTTAGAGCCCTGCAGAATTCCCAGGGCTAATTCTCATCCTCTTTAGTAAACTTTTTTTTTTTTAAACTGTCTAGATGGACTAAAATGCTGGAGAGTAGAAATGACAAGAGCAAGGACAGAAAACAACGAAGAATGAGATTTACTGGGGTAATTGATAGTGATGAGTGTAACCTCTTGAAGGGCAAAATAGATCCACAGCCAAAATGTGTCCAGACCTTTTATCCATCTATAGCATTCCTGGAAACCTGTTTCAAAAAAAATAATGCTAAAGAAGTGAAGAGAAAAAAAGAGCAAATCTATGGACAGCATGTATTTATTATATTAAAATATGAGGCACAATCTCAAAGTCCAACTGTCCACAACACTTTAAATTAATTTGATTATTATAAAACTTAAAAAAATGTAGTTTCATTATAAATAAAAAAAGTTCCCCACGAGTCTAAAATGATGTGCCTGTTGCAGTTATAGTTGCCTAAAACTTAAAGGCAGAAGGATTAAAAATAGGAAAGGATCATAAAAATTGCCACAGCAGGGAATAAAAATAAGTTCTTTTATTTTCATTTCTAAGGTGTTAAGATGATTTAATAATAATTTTTTAAAACAATTGTTATAGTCCACAAAAGGAGACTTTAGTGAATTCTAAACTTTCATGCTTGGACTTGGACTTTGAGTCTAAATTTCCCAGTTTAACATAGTAGTCCATGAACGACAAGATGACCTTGTGGAAAAAGTGGATTTAAAAAATCAGAATTTAAGCTTTCCACCAAAATATATTGCAAAAGTCATAATCATTTCTGATTGACACAGAATGCTATATCCTACTAACCTGGCTAAGGATTTTTCAAGATAAATTTGCAGACTTCCTGTAGGCTACTGGTTTAGGTGCCTCACCCTGGTTATTAAGAAGAGAGAAAGAGCCCCGTGCTGTAAATTGACTATAGTTCATGCTCCAGCACTAACCAAAATCTCTTTGAGCCTCTCTATCCTCATCTGAAAACTTGATCAGAGTAATCTTGATCTTGCCTATTTCATCAAACTGGGCTTAGTTAAGATTCGCTCAGGAGTTGCCTGATATCCCATGTTAAAACCTTCCAGAGTTTGAACTGGAAGTCTAAGACTATCAGGTGAACCCCATCAAAATCATGCTGGGAGCTCTTTTGAAAGCTGAGCCTCATCCTCAGAGATTCAACTGATTTTTCAGGGAGAAGACCCTGGCCACTGTACTTTTTAGAACCTTCCCTGGAGGTGACTTCCTGCGCCCTGTAATGATGAACTAGCTTGAATGGGACTAACTCTTCAGCTGATGATAATGATAAATTATAGGGGGAAGGAGGACCAAGCTGCTTGTAAATACTGATAGTGACCAGAATCACACTGAGCAAAATCTGTATTTCTGTAACTTTTCCCCTGATGATAAACCCAGTCTGCACAGCATGTGGATGTAAAGTTCAAGCATAAATTATCTATGTTACTAGACTGAGAAGTCAGAATTTGAGGCTATCATAGTATCTGAGAATTCAGGGGGAAATCTTAAAAGGAAGGAACCATAGGGGGAACCCCAAAGTCTGCATACAAATTTCCCTTAAATCCTTGGCTGAATCCCAAAATGCCCAACACAGGCAAGACTCCAAAAGGCCCAGAATGAAATAACCGATGAAAAGCTGAAAGAGATGAGCAGAGATTTTAGCAGCTTCAACTGCAGATAAAGTTAGATAAAGTTAGAAGTTGGATACTAGCAACCCAGGATTTATAATATTATAATGATCATATTAAATAATTTATAAGAAAAGGTAGATATAGTATGTAAAGACATAAAAAATTTACGGAGACATATGAACAATTCTAAACTGAAGATTGAAGAACTAATATATACAATATATGACAATAAAAATTAAAAATTTAAATTGATGGGATTAACAGCAGATTTTAATAACAGAACTGATACTGAAGAAAGAGTATCTTCAATTATTATTATTACTAGCTGAAAGACAGAGGAAAAAAGATTAAAAGATATGAACACAGCTATAATGACCTGTGAGCCAGAATCAAGTGGGCTAACATGCATGCAATTTAAGTAAAAAAATGAAAAAAAGAGGGAGAATGAGGGATTCATATTTGAAGGATATTGGCTGGAAAATTCCCAATTATCAAAATTAGCACCACAGATAAAGTTTCCAAATTCCACACAGGATAAATACAAAAACAAACAAACGAACAAACAAAAAACCTAGGCATATCATAGCCAAACTGTAGTAAATCACTAATAAAGGGGGAAAAAAGTCTGAAAAGCAAGTAGGGTGTGAAGTAAATGACATATTGCATGCAGGCTGCAAATAATAAGAAAGACAGCTGACTGTGAACTCAAAATAATGGTGGCAAAAAGAAAACGAAGTGATATCATAAATTGCTGAAAATTAAAGGGACAGTCTATATCCAGCAAACACGTTTCAGAAATGAAGGTGAAATAATGACATTTCACATAAGTAAAATTGGTAATATTTTCTATCAGCAGTCTTGCACTGCAGGAGCTGTCAAATTCTTTGTACTAAAGGGAAATGATACCAGATGGAGGTGGGGGGGTCTATCAAAAGGAATGAAGAATAGCGGTATAGTGAATATGTAATATATGTCCTTTTCTTTCTTCTTAAAAATTATTTAAAAGGAATTATTTAAAGGCAAAAATAACAATGTATCATGGATTTTATAGCAAATTTAGAAGTAAAACATAACAATAACGCAAAGAATGGGAGGTGGTATATGGTGTTGTATGATCCTTAATGTAAGGTGGAGTAATATAACATTACTTCAATCTAAAAGTCCTTGGAGTAATTCCTAGAGAAAACTATAGAAAATGATACAAAGCTAAAAATTCAATTGAGGAAATAAATGGAATACTGAAGATATTGCCTTAACTCAAAAGAGACAAGAAAAGAACAAAGAACAGAAGGAATAGAAAAACGTAGAAAGATGGTGGACTTAAAACACAACCATATCCATGATTACATTAAATGTAAGTGAACTACCCTCCAATTATAAGGCAATATTTTTAGAATGGATTAAGAAAAGCCATAGTCATATGTTGCTTGTGAGACAAATTTTCAAAGTAAATACATAGGTTGAAAGTAGTAGGATGCAGATACTAAGCATAAGAAAGATAGCGTAGGTATATAATATCAGACAAGGTAGAATTCTAGAGAAGAATTCTAGAGAAGTATAACAGAAAAAGAAAAGGGATATTTTAAAATTATAAAAGGATCTCTATCAGTAACTACCAGAAAAAGTAAACAAAAAAATCTGTAAGGACATGAAAGATGTGAACAACACTCTTAAACAACTTGACCCTAATTGGCATATATAAAACAGCATGTGAAACAACCGCAGAACAAACATTTCTTTGAAGTGCATACGACACGTTCACCAAGATACACTATATGGACCATAAATAAAGTCACAGTGCATTTCAAAGCACTAAAATCATGCAGAATATGTTCTCTTTTCACACTGGAATTAAACTAGAATCAGAAAAAAATAAGATATCTATAGAACGTTTGAAGATTAAGGAACATACTTTTAAATAATACTTGGGTCAAAGAAAAAGATTAATGAGCCCCATAAATTTCTAACTAGATTTATCAAGGAAAAAAAGAAAGAAAACAAAAATTACCAGGAGTGAAAGAGATCATATTAATGCAGATTCTACAAATATTCAGAGATAATAAGTATATATTTGTGCTAATAAATTGAACAACTTACTGAAATGGGTGCAGGCCTTGAAAATCCTCACAGGTGCTGGGAAAGCACAGCCATATTCATAACTAATCTATGTCCCGCTGTTTCTATAATCCATTCTACCATGCCTCCAACTTCCTCCTAGGTCTCTAAGTACTCTTGTTTGCCCATAGCATAATGTCTGGGTTTCATAGTTTGATACAAAATACACTTCAGGACTAGTTCTTGCTTACTCATCCAGCCTCTCTTATTTTCATTTCCACTTATTTCTTACATTCCAGCTAGAAAACCAAAAAAAAAAAAACAAAAAAAACAAAACAAAACACAAACTGCATATTTCACTGATTCTATTGTACACGTTTTTCATATTTCAGCATCTCATATTGGAATGTGTTTTATGATTAATGGTCCTATACAACTAATTTGCATATTTTTGTTTTAGTGGTACCTAAAAATAATAATGTAATCTCATAGATGTCATAGTTTTTTTCATACCTCTTTGATTAAACACACAGAATTCTATCTGTCTTGTTTCCTTTTCCCTATTTTGTGCATATGGTGATTTAAATTCTAAACTGTGTTCACAAAGTTCATTCCTATGTCAAATTTTCCTTAATAAAAATTACTATTTATTATCTACTACGTGCTAGCCTCCATGCCATGTGCTGGGGTATCTCATTAGCAAGTATTATCCAAGACTTGGGGAGGTTAACTTAACCACACGAAAGTCACACAGCTAGCTCAAAAGTGGCACAGCTACAGTCAAAGACAAGTTTGTTTGGTCCTAAAGCCTTTCCCCTTTCCACTTCACAGGAGTCCTTTCCTACCAATGCCCCATTACCTGTCAAATTAGGCATACTATTTTCAGAGTTCTTATAGTATCTATTTTACTATATCATAATTTTTATATCATATCTTTATGATTTCTAAGATAATAAAATAATTTATTCCTATATCCTGAAGACTTAGCAAACTGCCGAGTATGTAGAGATACTGCATAGTAAACAGTATAATAAATGAACAAATGAGGTATCCCTGACAATGTGGCTTTCCGAGCCCTTATGCCCCTTCCAAACATACCCACTAGAGATAGTGCCAGTGACACTAAAAAATCAAATAATCTGAAGATAGGATTGTGGAGTAGAACCAAGAAGCCTAAACTGGAAGGCAGTGAGAACAAATTGCTTTCATCCCTGGACATACTCTCAGGGTTCAGAAGGAGTCTGAACCCTTAGCTCAGTGAGGAATACTGGGATTACTACCTGTGCCATCTTCCCTGAGCGTGGGAGGGAGAGTGGCAGCATTCCTGCGATGGCTTTACCATCTGTGCTGGAAGGACTGTAGTCCTTTCCATCCCCAGGGCCTTTGCAGTTGCTGTTCCCTCTACTTGGAAAGGTCTTTGCCTGGACACGGCTCTCTGCCACTCTCTCACCTCAGTCACACCTCTGTTTAAGTATCAATTCCTCAGAGAGGCAGACCCTACCACGCATTCTAACATAGCACATTTCCCACCCTATAATTCACTTTGTATTGTACGTTTCAATTATTCATTGTGCTTACAGGTACTTTAAATGATATGATATATTTTTGTTTGTTCACTTGTTTGTTTCCCCCCTTTAAGTTCCAAGAGGGCAGACACTTTATTCTGTGCAGGAGCCACCTGAAGAATGCCCAGCATACAGTAAATGTTGAATCACTTACAAATTAATGAGTGCAATACCCTCTTTGTCCTCTTCTCTCAGTGGCAATAATAACAGACAATACCTATGAGAAAGGAAATTTATATCCTTAAAAAATGTATTATACCATAAACATTCAGGTGCAGATGTCTTTATCATAGAATGTCTTGTGCTCTTTTGGGTAGAAGACTGCCATTTTTTCTTCATGTTTTTACCCTATCCTCATTAGGAATTTTTTTCTTTTTATCTGTGCAAATTTTCTTTTGTATCCAAAGTCTCTTTTGTCTGATAATAATGTAATCAATAATATAATGCTATTAACTTTCTATTTGTGTTTGCTTGTTTATTCTTCTTTATCCTTTTACATTATCACGGTGTCTTTACATATAAAATGCAAGTATTATAAACAGCATATAGATCAGTCTTGCTTTTTCATTATGACACAGAATATCTGCATGTTATTGAAGTGAATAAACCATTTAAGTGTAAAGTAATAATTGGCATTGTTTTATCTAACTCCATCATCTTTATCTTTATTTCATATTTGTCTCATTGGTTGTTTTTTCTTATATTTTGTTCCTTTCTGCTTATTATAAGTTTAGTTGAATTTACTGTAATTATTCCATTTAATCTCCTGTTGTTTTTACCACCTTGTTTGTGTGAGTGTTTATTTATGTGCTTTTTTTTATTGGGAGATTAGCAATTAAATTGAAGCAAATCAAATCAATTTATAAACTTGTACATGAGTAAGATACAGATCTGAATCCACTCAAACACATTTAATTAATATTCTGCATACATTCTGAATCATTTTTGGCTCATGTGCAGCTAAATCCAAACAATTCTCTGTCGGGAGCCACATGCAATGCCAGCATATTTAGAAGCTTAGCAGTTCTCCTCTCCTTTTTCATTCATTCTTTTCTCTCTTATTCTTTTGTCTCCAGGCACTTCAACTTTTACATTTTTCATTGACTCCACTGAGCTTTTCTTGAGCTTTCTAGGTTTGACAAAGTTGTCCTTCTGGCATGTTTTTGCCAGCTGTCATGGCTCACAGTGCAGTTCAAGCCTCTGTTGCACACTATCGTAAATCTAGGTAATGAAAGCCACAAACTTCTCACAAATATTTTGAAGCCAGCAACTGTCAAGATAAATATTGAGCAGACAGGAGGAGATGGTTTTGACGGCAAAAACAGTTAACCTTGATATTTCATCTGAGAATGCGTTAGATGCCAGATCAAAGTATGGGAGTTTTGCCTTAGTTGATATTATGTAAAATGTGCAGATGATTATTATGTCCTTAATTGTGAATAATATAGGTTTTTAAGAACATGTTTATATTTTGGAGGAAAAGAGTAATGTCCTAAGCCTATTATTCTAAAAAATTAGTATGATTTTGGAGTTGTTTATGTATTTACTATATCTCATTATAATTATAATATATATTATTTAAATAAAATATACATTTTTATAAAAGTACAAATATGAAAATATCACAGACATTTCTTCCATCAAAAATTTAACAATGCCATTTATGTATACCTATAAATTTTAATTTTTGGAAATTTTCATGTTGAATGATATATGCAAATTTGTATCTTATTTTTCAGTAAAATTTGTGTTGTAAACACTTCCATGTTAATCAATATTAATTTAAAATCTAAATGCTAACATTAAGTTATTCTACTGCTTTCTGTTCTTCCTGACAGTTTACAGAGTGCTTTAATTACAACTAACACAACAGTGACCATAAAAATAAGTTCTAACATTGACTATTTTCTACAGGTCAGACTATGTGCTAAATGATCAATATACAGTTTCTCATTTAATCTGAACAATCACCCTACCAGCTATTTTATCAAATATTTATATATAATATATTGATATATAATATAAATATAATTATATGACTAATATTTTATTATTATATTTTCTATATGTTGTAGACAATGAAGACAAAGATTAGAGGAGTGAAATAAAATAATCAAAAAAACACAGCTAGAGAGGAGAACAGCTTGCATTTGAATAGCCGTCTTGTAAACAGCTACAGAAATATTTCTTGTAACATCTCATCACATTTAGCACTATGCAAGTGATAGGAAAATGAAGGTAAGTTTTTAGTCACAACTAACAAGTAGGAGAAGATTATTCTTTCCTCCCATCCCATTCCCTTGGTATATATGGATAACATTGCAGAAACAGAAGAATTCTGATTGCTATGAAAAGAAAACAGTTGATTATATAAGAATAATGAGACAGCCTTCAGTCATTCCCTTTGAGCACACAGAAGAGCTGAAAAATATGCTGTGCCAAGGTATAAACAAAAACTTGGAAATAAGGATGCTACAAGAATTATTTCTCTTTCTCCACCAGACAGCAAAACACTGAAGATCAAGAGCAGAGCAGAAGAAACACTATTGACATAAATATGCTTCTTATCATTATTTCCTAAGGAAGGGAATACTGAAAACTGATTTTAGAATCCACTGTATATTCTTTATGGGATTTTTCCATATAAGTATGTACATTGTGATTAGACCTATATTAAATGTGTATGAATCTTTTGGGTATACTTTTTTTGTATTCTTTTTTTAACAGTAACTAAATTTATGTGAGTCCTAAATATTCTGTGCATTTTTGTGGTGAGGTTAGGAATAAAAGAAAGACCATGCCATTAAGGTAGAAATTGAGGTACTCTCTTCTACAAAATAAAGTACCACTATTGTGAGAAAAAAAAAAGAAACGGGGGGATAGCCAACATAGTATGCTATTTTTCTATAAGAAGGATAAAGATGATTATACAGGCATATTTTCTTAATTCCAAGGAATTAAGAATTAAATATGAACCATTGACTGTTCATATTTTTTCTAATTTCAGAATATTACTGAAGTACACACGGACACAAGTACACAAAACAAGCACACATGTTTTGGTTACATGGATTGATTTTGTACTGCTTGAGACAAAGTTAATAGTATGCTCATCACCCAGATAGTGTATATTGTACCCATTAGGCATGATTGTTAGGCATGATTTCCCCCATCCCCTCCTCCCCACTCCCACCTGTTTGATTTCCACTGAGTTTTACTTCCTGTTGTGCCCGTGAGTGCTGTTTGTTTCCATCTTGCCATACTTCACTTAGGAGAATGGTCTCCAGTTCCATCCAGATTATTGCAAAAGATATTAATTCATTTTTTATGGCTGAGTAGTACTTCATGGTATACATATACCACATTTGATTAATCCACTCATGAATTAATGGGCACTTGGGTTGATTCCACATGTTTCCAATTGTAAACTATGCTGCAATAAAAATTCGAGTGTAAGTGTATTTTGGTTTTTACTTTGAAGCTCATCTTTTTTTTGCATTTTCAAACATGAAATTCAACCACAATAGAAAAGTATTTTTAAAAATGGAAAAATTAAATGTAAAATTTAAGACAAGTATTAAAAACAAATTTAACTCTCTATTAAAGTGGTAACAATCATAAAGAATACCTATTTCAAGTAATTTTAAGACACTTCTATGACTGTGTAGCTATTATAGCATATATCTAACAATAAAATAAACTACAAAGGCACTTTAAACTTCATTCAGTAGGTTTATTGCCAGTAATAATTTTGAAGTAATTTAAAACTACATTAAATATATTATTTTGAACTATATGCAATATTTATAAATTTATTTAAAATAATTATCCTATAATGGATATTATAAGATAAAGAAAATAAATAAATATATTGAGGTTATTGTTAAGTAGTTTTTATAGTATAAAATGTTACATAAAATATGTTAATAAACACCTTATTGGTGAATTTGAATTATACATAAGAATAGTAAGTTATAATTTAAAATATGTATTTTATATAGACACTAAATATATATTTCAGTATATATTACAATATTTTCAGTATATTTTTATACTGAAATAATCTAGAAACAAAGACCTCCATACAATATACTCAGTACTCAGTACAATATATCCATCATACTCAGATTTTGGTTTAAAAACCACTCCCCAATATAACAAAGAGGTCATAATTGTAGAAATAGCTGTTTGTTTGGCTGAAAACAGGAAAAATAGAAAAGAATGAAAAAATCACATAATAGTCTGATCAAATTAATGTGTTCATCCCAAATGAATACAGGAGTAAGGCTGGCAATTTGTGTGGAAAAATGACTTTTATCAATATAAAATATAATTTTTATTCCTTTCAGGACTGTAGAACTTGAAATCTTCATTAATTTTCCCAATATAAATATCAACTTTAATTTCATTGACATATATTTGCTAATCTTTCTATTCTGTTTAATTTTAAATTTTCTGCATCATTTACTTTTTAAACTCTCTCAGGTCAAAAACATATCCTTTAAGGGGAAATAGACTGATGTGAAGACAGGGCCTTTTAATTAGTAGCCTCAACCCATTTATGTGCATACCAATTTCTGATGTTTTTGAATATATTTTATATATATTTGTGTTATCTATTTATCATTATTTTATTTGCTTGGTTTATACAAGCCATTTCTTATATTTTGGTGGATTTTGTTTTCTTTGCTTCATTTTGTTAAAGTTTTTAAACCTATATATTTTCAACTTTTTGAATGAATTGCCTGCACAAATTTGATAGGTTACTTTAAACTTAAATTTTCTAATAAAACTAAACTTTAACATGATTAATTTTATTCACTTCAAGTACATTAGTTCCTGGTTAATTTTATCTTCTCTTTTTCTCAACTCTTTTTCCCATAAATAAATCAACATTTACACATACGTCATCACATAAAAATTTATGTTTTTGTTTTTGACCTAGGTTATAGTTTGTTAACTAAAGCACTTTTTAAAATAATGACTACTTATTCAGATATACTGTTATATTCTGATGCACACACACAGACAAACACAGTATTATTGCATACTTATTTATGGTAGCAAATTCTTAGATAACATTATCCAAAAGGCAGTGATTTAATTAAATAATTCACAAAAAAATGTAACACATCAAGAATGAAATATTTGTTGTCATTAATAGTGATGTGAAGTATTCACATCAACATGTATTTAAAAGTCTCAAAATATATTGTAAAATGAAAAAAATCAATTTATATATATGTATATACAAGTTCTAAGTAAGAATATCTTTAATGATACTGTGTCCCTCATAAGAAACATTTTCCTTCTGTTTTTATTTTCCTTTCGTTCAGTATGTAAAAAGTAAAGTTGATTTTATTTTATTACATAGATTATACTTTGTAATATAAAAAAATAAACTTTTCTACATTCTCTTAAATGTTAAGAAAACAGCATGTTTTATGTAGTATGATCCATCATAAAGCAGAGCTATGATAGAAGTGTAGCCATTGTATACATTGGAAATATTTTTCAAATAACCTTGTGCATTTTTTCTTTCATGCTTTCTTTTTCTACTTTCTTGGATCTATGTTTGCAAAATCTATTAAAAAACCTGGAGCAGTTTCCATTTGCTTGGGGTGGGGGCTGAAGATAACAGTTCACAGTCCCTTTTTACTGAAATTTTCCATAGGTATCAAGCAAATGAATGACTTTATCTAAAGTTAATCACAAAATACGGAACTTTATTTACATTTTGACAGTAGTTATATAAATACCAATATGACTCAGTCCACTCTTATAAATTTACATTAAGAAATAATACATCTCTACATGAATATATTTGTAGTCCATTTATTTAAAGACATTCATGCAAGCCATGAATCATTATGCTGCCATTCATTATATATTATGAAAAAAATGAAAAAAAATCATTAGCACCGGTAGATATGTAAGACATAGAATTTAACATTTAAAATGTATATTTTCCAACATGTTTAAAAATGAATTTACTTAATTATTTTACATATTGTCTCATTAAGAAGTCAGACAAATTTCAGTTATAAAATTAAATAAATATTAAAAGTTAAGGTTTTTAATAATTAATTTTAAATGTAAATGTAATTGGCATACTACTGTCATATTATATCTTTGCAACAGTCTTTTAGCTAGTATATATATGGTAAAAATGGCAAAAATCATTCTTAGGTTTCTTTGTTTATTCAAAACTTTCTAGATATATGTTGGAAAAATCATTATATGAGAGTGCCAGGTTTTATTCATGATCGTATCATCAACAAATTTGATGCATGTGCACATGTTAATTTGTAACAATCTGCATTTGCTTATTAAAAATAAAATACTGATATCTAGCTTATATTTATTTTCATGTTGGCAAGAAGACCAGCTAAGAATTAGATTATTTCATATCTTATGAAATACCATGAGAGTGTCAGTTATGATTTGACACAGTGTACTATATTTTTTCTCAGTTCTTTCCTTTCATTCTGTCTCTCTTCAATATTGTTCTGCTGCCCTAAATTTTACTCACCTAAGCAGTTAACTTTACTTTTGTATGAACACTGGGATGTTTACCTTTCTTTCTTTTACATATTAATTAGTAAATCATATTGGAAAAACACAAAATAATTATTTTTTCCTTCCTATACGCAAACCAAAATGAAACAGTCAATGCCAAGGACTTGTTTTATTCATTTATTTCTTGTTGGTGGTAGTGGTGGTGATTTTCTTTTGCCTAGCAATAGACACAGTGCTTGATAAACAGTGACTTCTTAATTAATATTGTTTTTGACTGGAAACAAAGAGACCTGTATGAGCCTTGCACATAGTCCAAATTTCAGTGCATGACATTAAAAATCACCATTCAAAACACAAGTGACTGTTAATTAACATATATTGAACATTATTATGTGTTGTAAGTTATTCTAAGCCTTTGATACTTAAGGTAAGTAGTAGAATGAAGATTCAAACACAGACAATTTGGGTCAGAATCAATTCTTGCCCACTGCACAATGCTGCCCTCTAACATTAATTACATGTGTGAAAATAAACTTTATGGGATCATACTATTTTCTTAAAATAGCTTTCCTAATAAATGAGTTTTGCTCTAAATTTTAAAGAAAACAAGAAGAGAAAGATGAATCTAGGTTTGCAAGTAAACATCGGGGTTTGTGGGGGTAACTTACAAATGCACAGAGGAAAGCATACACATTTCGTTAAAGACAAGGTGGGTACTCATGGCAGGGGTCAGACTGATGCATAATCTAGGAAAAAAAAATTAAGACAGGAAATCATATTTGATTTAAAAAATTAAAATTGTCTTAAAAAATTTTCCATAAACTTTCTGTCAGGAGAAAGGTCATTGGTATGAGGACAATCTCAACTGAATTCAATGTCATTATCTTCTAACTTGTATGGTATCAGACACATTTCTTACGACCCTGGGACATCAATTCCCACATTTATCAAATAAAGATGATAATAACTCCATTGATTATCTCTTAGGATTAACTGAGAAAATGATTAAAAAATGTGTACCTACATGGTTAATACTAAATATACATTACTAACGATTGTCTCATTAAAGGAAAAAAAAAAAAAAGAAAAAGAGAAAGATCTTATGTTGGTGTACCAGAATGGTAAAAGACTAAATCACGCTGGGAAAAAAAAAATCCAAAATAATGTAATTTAAGAAAACAAAGTTTCTTTCCTTCTTCTGTACCAATTCCAAAGAGAGCTACCTAAGTCAGTGAGAAAGCTCTTTTCTGAGAGTTTATTAAAAGGACCTAAGTTCCTTCTATAATATGGCTCCGCTACCCTATAGGTTCTTCCTACCATCCCGGGTGCAGCTGCCAGGAAGGAGAAAAAGAGTGCACGAAAAAGACACACCTGCTCTGTTCAGAGCCCTGGGTTGGAAGTGGCTCAGATCGTTTTCACTCGCCTTCAGTTGAGCAGAATTAGTCATACCCCTCACTATGAGGCTAAGTATACAGCCATGATTCTCTTATAAGGATGATAAGGTGGTTTAGGTTAAAATCTGGCGATCTTAGAGCTGAGTAATACGGTAAAAATCACTTTGAATGTAAAGTAGCTTTGACCCTGTGTAGACCAAATTTGATTCATTTCCTGACTTTTCTACTCCACTAAATATTTACATCTGAAAAAGAATTGTTTTAGTGACAAATCTCAAAAGACAAATTAGCCTACTTTTGATCACAATTTGGTAGAAGAGGAGAAATAATAGTTAAGAAAAATAGTCTAAAACTAAAACACTATTTTAAATATTATAACTGATTTCATTTAAACAAACAAAACTATTTCATAATGTAAAAAGTCAATGTTATCTAAGTCCTTTTGTTCACTTTCCTTACTTTCTTCCAGAGCTATGATAACATAGCATCCTAACTCAAATGCAGAACTCACAAGTGGGCCATGATAATCACTGTTCTACAAGATCTATTAGATAGAACAGTGGTCCCCATCCATTTTGGCACCAGGGACCTGTTTCACGGAAGACAATTTTTCCACGGAAGGGGTTGGGGGAGGGAGGCCGTGGAGCTCTGCCACCTTGTCCCTAACAGGCTGGGGACTGCTGCTGCTACTGGTCCACGGCCCATGGGTATGGACCTCAGGAAACATACCAAAACCCTTTGGTCTATTTTTAATTTAGCTACAGTTACAATGTAAATTTCCAGATTCCTCTTGTGCGGCATGCATGCTGCCTCAATCTTGTACCATGTATCATTCTGATTTTTGCCTGCAATTTTCTCAAAAACATAATTTGGAAGTGCAGGGAAATTAAGAGATAAGATTTAAGATATTGAGAACGTGGACAAAAAGTCCAGCTTCAGTCATCGAGAGGAACAATACTGAGATTTTTGTACTTGTTTCAGGATAGTCCGTGGCAGAAACTTCTTAAAGCATCTTTATGTTATCATTTTCCCTCCTCCACCGCTATGCTTCTTGGAATTATTTCCCAAATAAACTGTACACAATTTTTTTTAAGGCTGTGCTTTTGGAAAGCTCCAAGTGACACTATTCATCATTTATTTATAAATAGTCAACAGTATTTTTAAAACCTCTACTTCCCTTAAAAAATGTATTCATATTTAATAAAAGAAAATGAAAGATTATCTATTATCCTTATTATCTATTATCCATTATCTATCAATCTATCTAACTAATATATAGTTTCATACAAATTTAGATATATCATTGTCTTTTTTACTTTGGCAATAATGAGATTTGGGGCACTTTATTTATAAGAATTTATGAGAATTTCTATTACTATCCCATAACAACAAATAAGCATAGAAGCTTTTTGAGTGAACTATTTTGCTTTTGATTTCCTTTTCTTTTTAGTAGAGAAAAGTGATTTTTAAAAAGATAAAAAGATATACACTCATTTTAATCATCTTACTTTCCTAGAGTCATTTCCAGCTGTATGTCAAAACAATAATGAATATAATTATAAGAAAAAGCATCATACTGAAGCGTAGTAGGGTCAAGGTAAAAGATTAAAGCACAAAATCAATATATCAAATGTTGAAAGTTGATACTCTGCTAGACACTGCACCCCTATAAGGATGAACAGTGTGTGGTGAAAAATCTAATTAACACATATTGAGACATATTCCGTTCATTTCAGTGCTGTTGTAATACCCAAGGTGAAAATGTTGTCAAAAGGGAGCTATTTTCAAGTTTGCTTTTATCTATCAGATTCCTGCAAAACATAACATGAGTTTTCACAAAAAATAATAGATCAGCTCCCTTTTCAATTCACTATTCCTGAAGAGTCTTAGCAGGAGTGGTGCTTATTTTCATAGCAAGACCAATTTCTGCTTTATGAATCACTTGTCTACATTGTAAACCCTGCTAAACTGTGAAAGAACAATTACTTGTGGAAAGAAAATATTCAGCTGTAAATTACTTTGTTCTCCATTTACCCTCCCTTTACCTAAATTCAGTATTCTAAATCTTTATTCTCTCTTTCTATCACATTATTACTGTTTATGACATATCATGCAAGCTATGACTATGTTACCATAATACTAAATTAACAGGTGTGTAGATACATACACACATACACGCACTACATATCCAAGCATTTATAAATGAGTAAATCATTGCCTTTGCTTACCTTACAGGTATTAGCTTGCAAAACACAAAACAATGAAAAAAACTCTATACCCTTAAAAATGTCTAAAATAAGTTTAGAAGCAGGTAAATTAAGTGAGATATATACCAAATTCTTTACTGCATGTACTTTTATACCAACATTTCACTTGGTTGCCTTTATAGTCTAAATCTAAAATTATCTGAGTTAATACACTTTCCACAAAATTCTGTAATACATCAACACTCCTAAAACTGCATATTGTGTTAACAATTACTATTAGATATTGTAAATATTCATTTTTGGTATTATACTTTCAAACATACATGAGTGAGAAGAATAACAGCTTTGCTTTATCGTGAATCTAAATGGGTTTGCTGAAGGAACTTTCCGAGGCAGGAGTTTCTGAACAAGCAACATCACTGAGAGACATTTAGCTGTTCTCAGCATTGGGGATATATTATAATGCAGGCAATGGCTGTTTTCTTTTTCACTCTCTCTAAATATAGAAATGATCTCCCTATTCTTGAGCTTCTATCACTTCAATAGACGAAACTCAGAAAAAGACAATTGCTTTCAAGCCCTTTTACTTCTACTTCAGCTCTTAGTGCACACTGCAAAGGCTTTAGCTGGTTTATTTTCTCAGTTGTCTCTTGGATTCTTCAAATGACAAGATTCAGAAGTGGGAATTTCCTTCTCCATGGAGATGAAAGCTTATTATATGTAGAGCCTTGAGAAGAGTATTTTACACTATCAGCCAAAAGATTTCCAAATAAAATATTAACTACTGGCATTATTGACCTCAAACACAGATAAAGTTTTTGAAATTCCTTTACTACTGTTTGAACTCCTTAATGAGGGTTAAAGAAGGAGCCAAATGATCTTGTTTATGTAAAAATCATAACAAGAATAATATCAGTTTTCCAGAGTTCAATGAATTCTTTATGATTAAAGCTTGATAGGAAGAATTCACAAACCCACATCTGGAACAGCTTTCTAGATTTGGATTTTTAGCTTTAAGTTGGAGAGAACTCTTAGGTCACAGGATGCTAGTCTTATTATACCTCAGTACCAAGTCACTAGCTGAAGAGGAACTTGTCCTTAAAATTTTATGAAGTATGTGTTTAATCATGTTTATTTATCATTGAAGAAACTGCTGTTCTAAACCACACAAACACATCCGCAGAGGTAAGTGCTGCAATGTTATTACTGTATGTGTCCATTTACTCTTTGGTTTACTCAGCAATTGTGAACTAAACACTATATACAAGGCACTTTCTAGGTGCTTTGGATATATCAGTGAACAAAACCAACATGATTTCTGCTCTAAAAGACATTAAATTTTAAGGAGGGGCCAAGAACCAATGAATAAAATGAAAAAAAAAAAGCAAACTGTATATTTTGAAAGAAAAGGGTAGTTGATAAATAAAAAATTCTTATAGATTAGGGAAAATAGGTGACTGTAACTGTAAAAACGTTATTTTAACTGAGACTTCTCTAAGAAGGTAACATTTGATAAGAACTTGGGGAGCTATATCCATCAGGAAAAAAGATTATTCAGATTTTGGGAACAGACAGTGCAAAGGATCTAAGCCAGGAACATATCTATTGTCTTTGACACACTCAGGGGAGGTGGGTGTAGCTGCAGTGGAATGAGAGAGAGGAAAAGGAGCATGAATAAAGTAGCCAAGTCATGAGGATACTTGGGAACCATTTTAAGCCCTTTATCATTAGTTTAAAGGAGGCAAGGAGCCATGGCAAAGATTTAAGCAAAGGTGTGACAGATCTAACTCATATTTTGAAAGGATCATATTGGCTGCCATATTGAGAATGTAAGAGCAAGGATAAAATCTGTTACATTGTAATTTTCTAGAAGGATAGAGGTATTTTAAACATTATTCTAACAGGTGTGTTTTACTTCTTAGATTTAAGTCTAGAATATTGATTCTAGAATGGATATAATAGTAAATAATTGCACTTATGATTACAATTAAAATTATGTATTAATACACATGAAATTATTAGTTTTTCTTTTAAAAAATAAGCAGTTAGTTTATGGTATAATCATTCAATTCAACAAATGCCATGTAAGAGCAAAATACCACATTTGGCTTTCTGTATTATTATATTTTCCATCTATCATCTATCCATGTATCTATTTATCTATTTTCCATTCAGTGCAACTCACTCATTGTTGTTCTGCCTTTTTAGTGGAGTGACAATGTCCTCTTTTTGTCTTACATAGTTAGTGTTAAGGCTAAATAGCCTCAGGAGACTAGTAGGCACCATCAGGTTTCAGGTTAATCAAATTGTCAAAGACCCAGGTCCAAACATTTAGGTGACCCGCGGAGAACTGTGAGCCCAATTGAAGCATTTGTTTTGCTTCAGGCAATGTAGTGGAGTATGAAGATTTATCTAGAGGAAAGGTGCCACTTTTTCATATAAAGCTGAGTTACCACTAGAGACACACCACCTATGTTCTTGAATATACTATTTGCTATTTGATAAGCAAGGCTGGCTGGGGTCTTCTCATTGAAGTCGAGTTAACCTACCCCCAGATAGTTAAGATCTGACCAGAGAATCATAAAACCTTCATAGATTAGCATTTAGTTTTGATTAGAGCTCAGTAGCCAGTTAATAGTTGCTATTTAAAGAGAACTTCAGTCATCTCAGAGAGACCAGAAGTCCAAATTCAGAAAAAGTGGCTCCAAATGGAAGCTGCCTTCCAGTGGAGGTAGAAGCTCCATTTTTCTATAGGCTCCAGTTGACAAAATCATCAGTCACAAAGACTTGTACTGTCTTCAACCCCGCCCCCCTCTCCAAAGTATAAATGGATGCTGGGTCTCCTTTTGTGGTGAATGGTAAAAATGACAAAAGCTTTTTCTATATTGTTGGAAGGATTGATGATTGTGAATTTGCTCAGATATTCACTAGAAACTTTACTTAGAACCTGCTAAATTTTGTCTGGGTGTTTCAGACCCTCTGCTGGTACAATTGTGTTAACAACACAGGCGTGGCTGTTGAAACTGAGCTTTCTGATTTGCGAACAAATCATCTATATAATGAAAGCTTCAGATTAAGAGGGTAGAGATACTCACACTAAATCCTTACTTACCCACTGATGGCACATGGCAGGTGAGTGTTTTCATTAGCTCCTCTATTTGCTTCTTTTTCCTGACCAGAATGAATTTTCTTATCTGGCAGTTCTTGGAGGGGAAATACAACACGTAACACACTAAATTCCTACAACCTGTTCAGATGTAGACACAACAACAACAACACACTGAATTGGTCCAAATAGTGTAACACATAAGGTCACATTAGTTTCCCTTTACTTCCCCTCTGTGAACCTACTCAAACCCTATCTTAAAGGGTCCTTTTTTTCTATGAGAGACAGATCAAGAAATTTAATGAGAATGTCAGTTATAGGTTCAACAATTTCTAGGCAATCAGACTATATACATCACCAAAAGTATAGAGAAATACAGGATACAGGGGGAGACTATTCTACTAGGGATAGCTGAGGCAATATTTTATTTTATTTTTTTATCTTGGGCTCTTTGCTTCTGGGTCCTTGCTGCCTCTTCCCATAGAATTAATAACTTTCAATTTCCAAAGAGTGCCAGGGCTCAGGGTCCCCTTTCTTTCTGTTTTTTTATTTTTTTTATTTTTTATTTTTTTGGTAATATTGTGTTTCTGTCCCCAAATTCTAAGTACTTCAGGCCATTCCTGCACCTATTTTTCCCTCCACTTACTTAACTAGATGGTTGACTTTGGTATGCATATCTAAAAGAACTATAAAAGTACACTTCTTCTCATTTCAAAAGATCTCCAGCACACTTGGCTTTTTCCTTAAAGTAGCTAAGGTTAAATTGAAGGAGACATGAGGCATTGTGGGATAGAAGCGGAAGAACTGCTCTATGCTGGTAAGACATTACCTTCACTTCGGGTGTCAAGTGGCCCAGCAGCTTTCCAGGATCAACCATCAACCAACTAACCAAAATAACAAGCAAACAAACAAATAAAAACTTAATTTCTCCATAAAAATGTATATTCTCATTTATTTTAGTTTGTGGGACGTTTCACAGCCATAGTGCCTTTTGGTTGGAGCTATATGACTAGCTGCCGCATTGTCATAATAACATCCCTACTTCTTCATCCTGGAGGGGCATGACAAAAAAACATCAAAGCACAATTCAAGCAGCTTATTTCAATCCTACCTCTTTCTTTTAGCCTCATCAAAAACTAGTACTGGTGGGAAACCTTAGTCACCCCCGCTTCAACACTTGGGCAATAACATTTGCCATTCTATTTTCTACTTTCTCATGTGTGTAGTTTGCATTAGGGTTAACTGGTGTTGTTTTATGTTTTTTGGGTTTGGACAAATGTATAGTGACATGTATCCCCATTATAGTATCATACAGAGTAATTGTATTGCCCTAAAAATCCTATGTGTTCTGCCTATTCATCCTTTCCTTTCCCAAATCTCTAGCAACCACTGACCTTTGTACTGTCTCCATAGTTTTGCCTTTTCCAGAATGTCATATAGAATTATACAGTGTGTAGCCTTTGTAGATTGTCTCCTTTCACTTAGACATATGCATTTAAATTTGCTCCATTTCTTTCCATGGCTTGATAGCCCACATCTTTTTAGTACTGAATAATATTCTATTGTCTGGATGTTCTACCATTTATTTGTCTATTCACCTACTCAAAGACATCTTGGTTGCTTCCAAGTTTTGGCAATTATGAATAAAGCTGCTATAAACATTAGCGTAAGGGTTTCTGTGGACAGAAGTTTTCAACTCCTATGGGTAAATACCAAGGAACATGATTGCTGTATCACATAGTAAGAGTATGTCTAGTTCTGTAAAAAAAAAAAAATGTTAACCTATATTCCATAGTGGATGCACCATTCTGCATCTCCTCTAACAGTAAGAGTTTCTGTTGCTCCACATCTCTTATCATAATTTGATGTTTTCAGTGTTGCAGGATTTGGCTATTCTTGCATCCTTTAGCACTCCTATAGTCATATATTAGTTTCAGGAGTTTTTTTGGTTGATTTTTTTTTTGAATTTTTTACATAGATAATCATGTTATTTATGAGCAGAGACAGTTTTATTTCTTCCCTCCCAGCCAATATATCTTTTAATTCTTCTTCTCACTTCATTACTTTAGCTAGGACTTCTAGTATGTTATTGAAAAGCAATTATGAGAGAGAAGATCCTTGACTTGTTCCTTATCTTACTGCGAGCTTCAAGTTTATCAGGAAAAAGTTCTCTTTTCAAAGTCTTCCCTATTTTGGTTTTTCCTTACAATAATTTCTACTATAAGCTCCACCTCTCAGTATCCCCTTTTCCTGGTTCTGAATTCTCCTTGACTTGCAAGTCCCTCTGTGGAGAAGTGAGAGAAAATAGAGAAAAAATATAATCTTCAAGCCACAAAAGACTCCTTTTCTACTTCTGGTCCAAGAGACAGATTTTATTTCAGTTTTAGTAACACCGTGGCTATTACTGCCACCACCATCATTTCTACCACCACCACGACCACTGTGTCACTATGAATACAGTTTCATCAGTGAGACATGTCTGAAAGTGGGGCCAGAAAGAGACAGACAGATAGGGGGATGGAGAGAGAAAGATGGGGTGTGGGAAGAACGTTAGGGGGATGTGATTTCCACTAACTTTCATAGCACATTTTTGTTTTGTTCACATTTCATAGCATTTTTTGATTTTGTTTTGATTTATCTCGGAGACATTTCTGTCTATGTCAGCTATACAATTATGTAGTTCTGGGATCCAGGATGCCTGGTAGCAGATATTAAAAAAGATAAAAACAAAAGCGAGAGAAACAAAACAACAAAACTAGAACAAGGAATATATATCACTGTTTCAGTTATTCTTGAAATTTGTTTCCCTTCCAAGTTTTCCTGCAATTATTAATACTTACTTTTCAGAGTCTATAGATAGTGATTTTATGTATTCTAATGAAGGTGTTGGTGTTATTGTTATAGTTGTAATCACTGGGGAAGATTAGATGAGGTATGCTTACTCTATCTTAGGTGGATCCAGATGTCTGTCCTGTGATGTTTAAGACTTACAAATTGTATTATTTCAATACAAACACATAATTTCACTTATAGCTATGTTTCTCCATGTTATACTTGCATGGCATAAAAGCCACAGTTAAAATGAAAAATGAAAAAAACACCATAAAATATTTCCTTTCCATAATTATATTTTTAAAAAATATTTCCTTTTCTTTATTACTATTTATATTTTAGTCAACAATTGTATCAGCATGCTGGATTCATATTTCATTTATGTACTAACGTGGTAGTTAACATGAAAATTGAACATTATTAATCTCCCTTTTTTATGTCTATTGATACTTGGCAGCCGGCTTTTACTTTTATTTCTTATATTTTACTAAGCACTGTACTGAGAATAATTAATTTTGGAATAAGGCAACAATTTTCTCTAGGACTTCAAACCTTGTTTACTTTATTAAAATTGTAGAATAAAAATTCTAAGTGTTTCAGCCTATGAATAAGCAATCAATCACAAAATATCTTTCTAATTAAATTCAGTGTTTCTACTCTCTCTAAGTTAGTGTACATAAAATTTAGCCAGTTGAAGAACTGAGGACCTAATGAATCTATATATAGATATATGCCAATTTTGCTGCTTATTTTGGTAACTAATTTATCCTATTTCTAAACACATTTTAATATTGTCAGGATTATTGAATCTCAAAGTTATCATTATTATATCAATAATCTCACTTTGAGATTATTGAATCTCAAAGTTATCATATTGAATCTCAAAGTTATCCAGTAAATGGATTTTTATTGTAACTTTTTGATCTAAATTTGTTTTATGTACTGTTGAGAGTTTGAGATAATTTACTTAATACATCTAATATGCATATGGGCCTGATTAGCAAAAAAAAAAAAAATATTTTATTGTGAATCAAGCCATCACGCCTAATTTGAGTCTATTTTGGAGACATGATGATTGGCAAACTGCACAGAACAATAGAGTAATGTGTAGGTTTTTTTTCAGTGAAAGGTTATGCTAATTTGGTTAAATAGTGGATCAGTATTGTGACAGACTATTCACATTAATCAATTTGTATTTCTTCTATCAGGAGATGAGAGAAGACACAGATATGTTTTATTGAACTTATACATTACAAAACAATAAGGTGCATTAAAGTAATTCAAGACTATAGGAATGAATGACTCTTAGATTTCCTTCTCTGGCCATTCTCCTTTTTCCATGTTCTTTTCCCTAGTCTTTTATAAATTGCCTAGAAAATAGGCACCATATTTCATTTAGCTTAGGTACCTGTTACTCCACTAGCACACATAATTTTTTCTCTATTTTTTCCATTTTTTGATACATAATAATGGTACACATTTATGAGATATATGTGATATCTTAATACATGCATACAATACGTAATGATCAAATCAGAGTAGTTGGTATATCAATCACCTCAAACACTTACCATTTTTTTGTATTGAGAATAGTGAAAATCTTCTCTTTTAGCTATTTTGAAATACACAATAATCTGTTAATAACTATAGTCACCTCACTGTGCTGTCAAATGCTAGAACCTCAGTCCTTCAAGCCAACCATTTATTTCTATATCCATTAACCAAACTCTCTTTATTCTCCCTCTCCATACTCTTTCCAGCTTTTGGCAACCACCATTCCATTCTCCAACTTCTTTGAAAATGACTCTTTTGTGTCCCCACATGTAAGAGAATATGTGCGATATTTGTCTTTCTGTGCCTGGCTTATTTCACTTAATACAATGTTCTCCAGACTTATCCAAGTTGCTTTTGATGACAAGATGTCTGTATTTTTTATGCTGAATAATATTACATTGTATATATGCCACATTTTCTCTATACATTCATCCACTGATGGGCTCTTAAGTTGACTCGGTATCTTGGCTACCGTAAATAGTGCCAAGAAAACATGAGAGTGGAGGTGTCTCTCCAATATACTGATTCAATTTCTTTTGGAAATATATCCAGCAGTGAGATTTCTGGATAACGTGGTAGTTCTATTTTTAGTTTTTTGAGGAACCACAATACTGCTTTCCAAAATGGTTGGAATGACTAATTTACATTCCCACCGACAGTGCATGAGACTCTCCTTTTCTCTGCAAACTTACCAGCATGTTATTTTTTGTCTTTTTCATTTTTTTTTTTTTGACTGGGGTGGGATGATTCACTGGAGTTTTGATTTGTATTTCCCTGATGATTAACAATGTTGAGCACTCTCTCATAAACATGTTTGCCATTTGTGTGTCTTCTTTTGAGAAATCTCTATTTTGATCATTTGCCCACTTTTAATCAGATTATTTGTTTTTTTGCTGTTGAGTTGAGTTCCTCATATATTCTAATTATTATTACTAAGAGCTTGTTGGATGGAAACTTTGCAAGTATTTTTTCTTCCACTCTATAGGTTTTCTCTTCACTTTTTGTTTCCTTTCTGTGCAGAAGTTTATTAGCTTTTAGTTTAATTTGCCTGTATTTATTTTTATTGCCTGTGCTTTTAAGGTCTTACCCCAAAACTATTTGTGCTAAGGCATTTCTCCAATGTTTTCTTCTAGTCGTTTCATAATTTCAGATCTTACATTTAATTCTTTATCAATTTTGATTGGATTTTTGTGTATGGTGAAATTTAGGGGTCTACTTGCAGTCATCTGCATATGATAATCCAGTTTTCCAAGCACCATTTGTTGAAGAAAAAAAAAAAAGCTATCCTTTCCTCAGTGTATGTACTTGGAAGCATTGTTGAAAATGAGTTGGTTGTAAATGCATGGATTTATTTCTGATTTCTCTATTCTGTTAATTGCTCTATGTATCTGTTTTTATGTTAGTATCATGCCATTTTGATTACTAAAGCAATGTAGTATATTTTAAAGTCAGTGTGATACCTGCAGTTTTGTTCTTTTTGCTCAGATTTGCTTTGGCTTTGTGAGGCATTATATGGTTCCATACACACTGTATTTTTTGGGGAGGGGAAAGAATATCATTGGTATTTTGATAAGGATTGTATTGTTTCTATAGATTGCTTTGTATAGCTGAACCTTTTAACAATATTAATTCTTGCGATCCATGAACATGAGGTATCTTTCCATTTTTTAAATGTCCTTTTCAATTTCTCTCATCCGTGTTTTATAGGTGTCATTTAGTAGTATATCTTTCACCTTTTGGTTGCTTTTATTCCTAGGAATTATTTTTTTACAGCTATTATAAATGATGAGATTACTTTCATAATTTATTTTCAGATTGTTTGTTATTGGTATTTACAAATACTAATGGTTTTTTAACATCAACTTTGTATACCACAACTTTACTGAATTTGTTTATTAGTTCTAACAGTTTTTTGATGGAGTCTGTCAATTTTCCTAAATATAAGATCATGTATTTTGCAAACAAGGAAAATTTGACTTTCCTTTTCAATTTGGATGCTCCTTTTATCCTTTCCCTTGCCTAAATGCTCTGGATAAAATTTTCAGTAATATTTTCAATAAAAGAAGTGAAAATAGTCATCTTTGTCTTGTCCCAGAAATTAAATAAAAGACTTTAAATTTTTCCCTGTACAGTACAATGTTAGCTGTGGAGTTTCCATATTTTATCTTTATTATTTTGAGGCATTTTCCTTTTATACCCAGTATGTTGACAGTTTTATCATGAAGAAATTTTGAAATTTATCAAATATTTTTCTTCATCTATTGAGATGATCTTATGGTTTTTGTCCTTCATTTTGTTAATGTGGTGTATAACATTTATTGATGTGCATAGGTTGAACTATCTTTTCATCTCCAGGATAAATCCCACTTGATCATGATATATTATCCTTTTAATGTATTATTGGATTTGGTTTGCTAGTATTTTGCTGAAGATTTTGCATCTGTGTTTAACAAAGATTGGTAGGTAATTTTCTTTCTTTGTTGTTGTATATATCTCTGGTTTTAGTATCAGGGTAATACTTACCTCACAGAATGAATTCTCTCCTCTTCAAAATTTTGGAATAGTATGAGAAGAATTGGTGTTAATTCTTTAAAAGTTTGGTAGAATTCAGCAGTAAGAACGTTGCTCCTAGACTTTTCATTGTTGATTCAATCTTGTTATTCATTATTATTCTGTTCAGGTGTTCAATTTCTTACTGGTTTAATATTGGTAGGTTATATATGTCCAATAATTTTATCATTTCCTCTAGGTTTTGCAATTTGTTAGTATATAGTTGCTCATAATGGTCTCTAAAGATCATTTGTATTTCTGTGGTATCAGTTGTAATGTCTCCTTTTTTGTTTCTGATTTTATGTATGTGGGTTTTCCCTTTTTTCTTAGACTAGCTAAAATTTTGTCAATTTTGTTTGTATTTTTACAAAATTGACTTTTTGTTTTGTTGATTTTTTGTATTATTGTTTTAGTCTCCATTTCATTTAGTCCTGCTTTGATCTTAATTTCTTTCCATCTGAATTTGGGATTTGGCTTGTTCTTGATTTTCCAGTTCTTTGCAGTGCAAAATTACATTGTCTGTTTGAAATCTTTCTAACTTTTGGTATAGACATTTATTGCTATGAACTTCCCTCTTATTACTATTTTTACTGTATATTACAGATTTTGGTATGTTGCGTTTGTACTTTCATTTGTTTCAAGAAATATTTTTATTTCCTTTTTAATTTCTTCATTGACTCAGTGGTTGTTTAGCAGCCTATTATTTAATTTCCATGTGTTTGTTCCAAAGTTTCTTTATTGCATTGTGGTCTGAGAATATACTGGATATGAGTTGATTTTTTTATATTTGTTAAGATTTATTTAGTAGCCTAACATGTGGTCTATCCTGATGAATGTTCCATGTGCTAATGAGAAGAATGTGTATGCTGCAGCTGCTAGATGAAATGTTCTATAAATATCTATTTGGTCAATTTGTACTGTAGTACAATTTAAATCTAATGTTTCTTTGTTGATTTTCTGTTATCATGATCTGTCTAATGCTGAAAGTGAAGTGTTGAAATCCCCAATTATTATTGTCTTGGTATATATCTTTCTCTTTAGTTTCAATAATTTTTTTTTATATTTATATGGGTTATTTGATGTGGGTGCATATGTATTTGAAATAGTTGCATCCTCTTGTTGAATTGATTCCTTTATTGTATGATAACCTTTGTTTTCCTTATGTTTTTTTGACCACCAGTTATTTTGCATAAGTATAGCTACTCCGGCATATTTTTGGTTTCCATTTTTTTGTAAAGTTTTTTTTTTTTCCATTTTCTCACTTTCAGTCTATATGTGTCTCTGGGGGTGGTGAAATAAGTTTCTTGTAGGCAGCATATAGTTGTTTTTTTTCCCCCATTAAGCCAGTCTATATTTTTTAATCAGGGAACTTAAACCATTTACATGTAAGGGTGTTATTGATAAGTGAAGATTTACTCCTGTCATTTTGTTAGTCATTTTCTGAATTTTTTGTATATTCTTTTTTCCTCATTTCTTTTATTTCTTATCTTGATGCCTTTTCTGTACTGACAAGGTTTGATTCCTTTCTCCTCCTCATTTGTGTATCTACTCTGCCAGTGAGTTTTATGTTCTTTTTGGAGTCTTTTTTTTCTATTCAGTTTTCTTTCTAGATTGTTCAACAAAGCTATTATGAATGTATAGTGTCATTCTCTTTTCTACTCAGGAGTATGGAATCTCACTGAGATTCTCTCTAAACTTATCTCCAAGTAGATCCCTGAGATAAGTTTCCATTCTATTCTTTTTCTTCTTTCCTTCATTTACAGTTTTTGTCTCATATACTCTTTTCTGAGTATTTTTTCTGCTTCTAGAAGAGAATGATGGTAGAAAAAATAATGATTGTTCACTTTCTTCTGCTCATAATAATTAATTTAAGGAAGGATAGAAGTGTAGAGGCAGACCAAAACAGAAATATATTGATGCAGGCTTCACTTTAAGTCTTCCCTCAAGTCAGATGACCTACTCTGACTATATAAATAATTGGACTAAACTGGATATGAAAATTCATTATTACTTCTGTAAAGCAAAATAAAATACAACAAATAACTTATAAAATGTAAGGTATTTTAAATGTAATATCGTAGTTCAATTTTAAAACTATAGGTTTCTTTGCTTCAAATACAGTTATACAGTTGTATATGATATTTAAAATATAAATTACATGTATGCCAAAATATGTATGTTAAAGTAATATTTGCCTTAGATTCATCATTAAATGTGTAGAGTTTATTTTGGCTTCAGATTTCTCTGTATTCTGGCATACCTATGTATTATAACTTCCAGTTAATAAGGAAACTGAGTGAATGTGCTGATAATTTGGTAAATTATTTTGTGATACATGAAATTTATTTATGGTCTGTTCTTCCTCCTCACAGTACAACAATGAAAGTTTAACTAGAATGTGTGTCTTTCTTTTACAAATTTGAATTATACTTGGCATTCAGAGAGACTACTGATTATTTTCAGGTAGGAAGAATGATTATCTGAAATCTGTTTAAACACATTTAACATTCCAAGAACAGACATTAAATCACACTGACCATATAGACCAAATAGTACTTTGGGTTTAACAACCTATGCATCCATGTTGAAAAGATGCTGCTTTTAAACCTACTCTCTTCAAATGAACATAATTTTTTTCTCTGCTTTACATATTTATAGACTACTTTTGAGATAAGATGTCAACTTTTCTGTTACATTCAAGTTTATTTCATAATGTGAATTATTTTTATTTTATGTTTTTATTATTTTTATTATAAAATATGTGTTGATAAAGAAATGAATAATTGCGTGAAACAGTTGAAAAGATTTGTCTTTGTCGTGAAGATTTACCCAAATTGATATTCCATTATTGTAATTTAACTAAGATTTAGATAGTTAGCACTCTCTCATAATCTGTAAGATATGTGGAGGACACTATCTCTATTTCAGAGTTGGCATGAGGATTAAATGAGTTTCTGTTATTTCCAGAACTTTTATTATTCTGATCACAATCACAGTACTTAGAATTTGTCAAAATATTTGAGATGTGAATGATTAATGAAAATACTCTCGCAATAAGATCCTAATTTAGTAGATTTCAGGACATGTTAGACATTTTAACAGCTGCTCAATACTGTTTGCTTGTTAAGCTTAAAGTAGATTAAACATCAAATCTGAGTGAAACACATGCTTCAAATATTACAGTCATATATATTTTTTAGTTCCCAAGAACAGGTTACCTGTTAGAATTGCAGTTACACAAATTGCTATGGGGAACAATTTTGTGCACTAAATTTAATCAGGTAAAGCTGTAAACATATCAAAGTACACAAACTGCTGTCATTTTAATGTGATTTGTTTACTATAATTTTTCATGTACATGCCAGCAAAATTGGAGATGTATCTATATTCCCTATGGAACATAATCTGTTATCAAGATAAAATTGTGCATGTGTGTGTGCAGTTTTTAACTTGATAGAGAGTACCTAAAGTCTTATACCACCTATAAAAATGGAGCTTATCTATAAAAAAATTGCTAAAAGCTTTCAAACATAATTGCAAGTTTATTAGCATAAGACCAGGGTAGAAGGAAAAATGTTAGAAGTCATAGCAGAGGCAAAACATAAGGTATCACAGTTCTGATCTTTTAAATATTTCTACACAATTAAAAGACAAAAATAAAAAGAAAATAAGGTTCTATGACCAGGAAAAGATAGTTTTAAGATTATTGTAGATTGAATTCTTCTAGGACAGCCTAAATATTTGTCTTATTCACCATTGTCTAACTGGAGCTTAACAGACTTTGGAACTTAATAAACATTCAGGAAATATTGAAAGAAAAAACAACTGAACCAGAAAGTGAATGATGAATAAATGAATAAAAAGCCCCACCTAGCCAGGCATGGTGGCTCACGCCTGTAATCCCAGAACTCTGGGAGGCCGAAGCAGGAGGATCGTTTGAGGTCAGGAGTTCAAGACCAGCCTGAGCAAGAGTGAGACCCCGTCTCTACTAAAAATATACATAGAAAGAAATTAGCTGGACAACTAAAAAAATATATATATATATACAAAATTAGCCGGGCATGGTGGTGCATGCCTGTAGTCCCAGTTACTCAGGAGGCTAAAGCAGGAGGATTGCTTGAGCCCAGTAGTTTGAAGTTGCTGTGAGCTAGGCTGACGCCACGGCACTCTACTCAGGGCAACGGAGTGAGACTGTGTCCCCCCCCCAAAAAAAGGCAAACCTGTTTTGTGAAAAAACTTATGTTTTAATAAGTTATTATGTGTCAATGATAAATGTTTGTCCTTAAATTAGAGCAAATATTTATTGAGTATTTGATAAATGTAACATATCATATCAAGTGTTAAAGAAGGCAGAGTACAAATGACCCTGTCATTTGCTGTTCTATTCCTTATCAACTAAACAAAGCATATGATTACTATATAAAATAATACAAAGTCAAAGGTAAATGCAATAATAGAAATGCTGATGAAATTGCGATCAGCTTCATCTTTCAAATAAAATGTTTAAAATTGAAATATAATTTACATAGACTAAAATATTAAGATCTTAAGTGTGAATTCTGACAATTGTATAACTTGAATATTTGTAATAAAAAAACAAGATATACAATATTTCCTTCACCTCAGATAGTTTTTTTCTTGCACTTTACATGTCCTACAGTCAACGACCCTTATTTCTGCTATCACCGGTTATTTATGCTGTTTCTTGGACTTAATATAAATGACATCATAAAGTGAGTACTCTTTTGTGTCCAGTTTCTGTTGCACAACATAATATTTTTGAGATATTGTTTGTGATCATAAATATATATATACTTTTAAGAAGTCTGAAACAGCTTATGTAGAAAACAAGATAGGATGTATTCATCTCCCCCAATATCTTGCAAGATCTCCCTCTCTGCTTATTGGCCTGGATAGTGCTTGTTGGGAGAATCTAGAGGGAGAAATTCTGGAGATCCTGAATATGGTGTAGAAAGGAACCTGCTTTCCATGATACTAAACTCACATAAACAATGTTTCTTTATTTTCTGAAACCATTGAGATTTTGGAGTTCTTTGTTATTGCTGTTAGCAAACCTTAAGTAACATGTCAGTATAAAGTAGATAATTTTGTTTATTGTCATTATAAGGACAAATACAAATCTAAAATAAGGAAAATAAGAAGCTTAATTCTCCCTATTGAAAATGAGGGAAGAGTCCCCTCCCTACTCCACCCTTGCCTTTTCCTTCCTTTTTTTTCTCTTTGATTTTTTTTTATTTCAGCATATTACGGGGGTAAAAATGTTTGGGTTATATATGTTGCCTTTGCCCCACCTGAGTCGGAGCTTCAGGTGTGTTAATCCCCCAGACAGTGCACGCCACCCATTAGTTGTGAATATACCCATCCTCTCGTCCCGCCTCTCATTTGCCCGACACTCAATGAATGTTACTTTTATATGTGCACGTAAGTGTTCATCAGTTAATACCAATTTGATGGTGAGTACACATGGTGCTTCTTTTTCCATTCTTGGGATACTTCACTTAGTAGAATGGGTTCCAGCTCTATCCAGGATAGTACAAGAGGTGCTGAGTAGAACTCCATGGTATACATACACCAAGTTTTATTAATGCATTCATGTATTGATGGGCACTTGAGTTGTTTCCACATCTTTGCAATTGTGAATTGTGCTGCTATAAACATTCGAGTACAGATGTCTTTTTATAAGAATGTCTTTTGTTCCTTTGGATAGATGCCCAATAATGGGATTGCTGGATCAAATGTTAGTTTTACTTGTAGTTCTTTGAGGTATTTCCATATTACTTTCCACAGACATTGTACTAGTTTGCAGTCCCACCAGCAGTGTAAGAGTGTTCTTATCTCTCCTATCTCTCCACACCCACATCAACATTGATTGTTTTGTGATTTTTTGATAAAGGCCATTTTCACTGGAGATGAGTGAGATATCTCATTGTGGTTTTGATTTGCATTTCCCTGATGTTTCTGCCCGCGTCCTTTGCCCACTTTTTGATAGGGTTGTTTAACTTTTTATTGGCGATTTTCCTGATTTCTATATAGATTCCAGTTATCAGCCCTTTTTGGGATGTGTAGTATGCAAATAGTTTCCTTGGCTGTGCAGAAGCTATTTAATTTGATTAGGTCCCATTTGTTTATTTTTGTTGTTGCTATGGTTGCCTTTGGGGTATTCATCACAAATTGTTTCCCTAGGCCAATGTCTGTAGAGTTTTTTCCAACATTTTCTTCTAGAATTCTTATAGTTTTGTGCCTTAGGTTTAAGTATTATATTAGCTGTAAGTTTTATATATATTCCTTATTTCAAATTTTGAACTTTTTGTACATTTCTACTTTGCTGAGCATTTCTGTATGAGTAGATATTGAATTTCAAATGCTTTTTCTGCATATATTGAGATAAGGAATAGATTCTAGCTCTAGCACTTTTGCTCAATGCAGAGTAAAATATGGGCACCCTTACCATCCACATACCTCTTCTTTTTTCTTGCTTGTCTTTTCTTATTAGATATATGAAAATCATTGTTAATAATTCTTTTTGTGTCCTGATCTTGTAATTCTTACATTTATGCCAAGTCTAGGCCAGTTTTCGTTAATTAACTTATTGTCTCATTATGAGTTATAATTTTTTTTCTTCTTAGAAACTTTTGATGGGATATTTGATATCATGAATTTTACCTTGTTGAGTGATAGATATTTTTTTTCTATATTATTGAGCTTTTCACTGTGATGCAATAAAGTTATTTGGAATAAGTTTGATATTTGAGTCTTGTTGTCAAACTTTGCTAGATACTAATAGAGCAGTCCTGAGTCTAAGGCTTATTATTTCCCACTACTGAGACAACACCCCATGAGTCTTGGGATTTTCTAGTCTGGCTCATGGGAACAGGCACTATTCTGGACTATGTATCAGCAGGGGACACAGTTGGCACTCCTTCTTTTAGATGGTTCTATACACAGTCTAAGGTATTTTTCCCTCAGGTACGTGCTGATCTCTACTAAGTTGAATTCTCCAAGAACAACTTCTGCAGTTATCCCACAGGTCTCTCTTTGTGAATCAGTGCCTTGATCACTCTGAACTTTCAACTTTATTTCCTCAAATAGGAAGAATGTCAGTCTCCTCCTGGAATTTTCCTTCCTGTGCTGTGTCCTGCACACACTCTCAAAGGCAGTATCCCAAGGTAAAGTGTTGGGCTCAATTCAATTGTTTCCCCACTCTTGGAAATCATTTTTTTTTTCACTGTCTGATGAAGAGTTTCTTATAAGTTGCTGTTTGATAGATTTTGTCCTTTGTGATTATTTTTTATTATTGTGTTAATAGTAATTTAGTTGTCTCCACAAATTAACACATACAGCACTATAGTGGAATAAATCAACTAAAGTTTTCAAAATACAATTTACAAATGTAAGTGCATAAGACATTTTAAAAAATATTAAACATTTCTTATTTTTAGATACATATTTTAATTTCATATAAAATTTCTAATCACAAAAAGCACATAATAATTACTTGCCTAGAAATATTAGAATATTATTATTAAGTAGTTGTTAAATCTGTTTTACTATTGTAGTTAAATGGATAGTAAGAAAATCTTTAATATTTAATGCAAAGCCTACTTAATGTTCATAAATGAAAATAGCCAGTTAGGAGTGCTCAAAAATATGCAATTCAATCTGAAGCTTTTGCATTTTATGTGTGATGTGGATTTTGTTTAGCATTTTCTAAACTTAAAACTTAAGAAAATATTTTAAATTATTCATTGTCTTCAAACATGTAAGTAATACAAAAATTTTTGCTTTAGAAAGAGATTTGTGATTATGTGTCTGAATTCTAGAAAAATAGGGATCAAAATCAACACTGAAGAAGTCTCACATTTTTGATCCTACATTAAAATAATATCTGGCTCACTAGTGAATTTAGTATGTTCTACTCAGGAAGATCATCTCATGGATACTATAAATGATTTCAAAAAAAAATATTTAAACATCTGATCACATATACCATATGTCGCAGCAGTTCGCATTTGACTGAACAGTGGGTATTCTTTTTGTCGGCACTAGGAGGTTAATGCTTTGAGGAAGATGCTTGTTTCTATAGTCCTGACAAACTGCTGAGGATAATAATTTATATACTAGCTAGCCAGCATCCTGATACTCAGACAATTTTACCTTTTTTTTATTCCACAAATTTTGTAATACATTTATGACCACAAGGAATCTTATACTGAAACATCTTTTTGTTCATTTCTGATGTTGCTTTCTCCTGAGCTACTGTAAGTATTTGGTATCAGCCAAGTATTTAAGGGGAGTTTGTGGGTATATTTTAGGGCTTCCCTCACTACCTGACCTTCTCTCCTCAATTTCCAGTCATGCTAACAGCTCTGAATGATGTCTTATGATATATCTCGTCAATAAAATTGTGGCCTTCTGCTTGAATGTAATGGTCTCAAGAGAGAAGCACATAAATGTAAATCTCATGCTATGAGTGTGGTTCCGTTTTTCAAGGGTTATACCATCTCCAAGTCTTGCCTGGGTTTGGTCCTTCATGACTTTAAATATTTTCATGTGTGAATATACATCTTTTTGAACTTACAATTGCTACTGGAGTATTAGTCCATTATAAGACACTCCACTATTACCTAAACTGAATCTCCCAGGATTATTCTTTATTTTATTCTTTTACATGGAATATTATGTTCCTTTAGGCCTGAAATAATGTGCTATGAGGAATTGTTATAAAGTTCCTTGCTTTGTACCCTAAAGATAGTTTGCCATGTGGTGTTTCCATAGTGTCAGAAATAGCTGTACAATTTAGAGCTGCTATATAGGCTATTTTCATATCCAAAAGAATTGGTGAGCATCCAGAATTTTGATGAGTTTCAATCATTACCAAAATTATCTGTTTCTTAAGCAAGAAAGCCACTTAAACCATTGTGATTAAAGAAGGTGAATTCTAACGAAAAATGTAAGGGGTTATGATATGTGAAAGCTGTGTAAACACAAAAGTTAATTATTTTCTAAATTAAAAAAAGTCCTCAAAAATCCTTTCTTTATTACATTTATGCATTGTATTAGTCCTACATCACATCTGGTTTGCAATTATTTACTTTAGCAATGAATGGTCCCGATACTCGGACAGGCTCAAGGTACACAGACAAACAAGAGACAGACACATCATTATTAATCAAGTATAATAAAAGCTATATTATCAAGAGTAATTATGAACCAGAAATGAGCCCACTACCAAGCTCTATCTTTGACTACAGGAAAAATCTTGTTGTTGAGAAGTGAGGAAAGAATGTATTTTCTGAGGATATGTGTCACAAGTTTGCTCTAAGAATTTGCAAAAAAAAAAAAAAAAAAAAGTTGCATCACTGGTATGACCCCAAAATCCAAAATGATGCATTTAATTCCAAGTATATCAAATGTCCCCACAAAGTGGCACAGTTATAATTCTCAAAATCAACCTCCAGAATCCAAACTTGCCACAAGCTGGCCCTGAGCCATATTCTATTTGAAAGTACTATTTAACTCCATCCTCAAATCTATAACCTGAACTCCCAGATGGGTTTGGCAATCAGTTGCAATAGTTACATGCTAATACAATACTAGAAAGGGAAATATAATGAGCTATAATTAGGAATCATTGATATATTACTATAATTCACATCTTTGTATTTCTAGCAGAAATCAGTTCAAGAAACAATTTTACACCAGTGGAACTGAACTTCAGTACAGGTTTTTATTGGCAGTCCATCACTGGCAGAATTTGGCAAAAGCAATGGCTTATATGATTTCTCTTATGACCTTGTGGATATTAGTTCATGCACAAATATTGTCCAGTGGGTCACAATACCACAAATAGTAATAACTAAGAAAGGTCCTATTTCTTCTAGAAATATTTTTTAAATTTATTAAGGATAATAAAACAGTCAATTTTTAAGTTTACCTTTTGTGCTGTTTATCAGTGCTTTTTAGGTAATGCAATAGGGAAGGCAAGAAAAATAAAACAAAAAGATTTTAAGAAAGACATGATGATATCACCTTGTGTTTATAAATTAGTATAATATCTCCAAAATACTGCTAGAACTAGTAAGTGAATTCAGCAAGTTGTAGAATATAAAGTTAATATATAAGGTTAACTTTATATCCATATATTCAAAAAACCTGGAAAATGACTCTAGTAAACCAATAATACCACTTATAATAGCATAAACATATCTTGGAACAAATCTAAAAAAATAATAAAGTTTTACAAGTCTTTGAGACAGTGCACTAGAAAGTATGAGAAAAATTTTTTAAAAGATTTAAATAAAAGTAGGTATATACTGTACATTCTGTACAGTACAATTTCTTTACATTCAGAAATTATAAGAGAGTATTTTTATGATATCCATTCTGCATAAATTAATTCATAGTTTCAATACAATCCCATTCAAAATACAAACAAGTTTTTGAAAAACTGGACAGGTGGTTTATAAACTTTCATGATAATGCCAAGAATCTAGAAATCTCAAGATTTCTAAAAAAAGATGAACAAAGTGGAAGAACTTAAAATGACCACTGTCTAGTTTTATTGTAAAGATAATGCAATCAAGAAGTGTTTCATTGACATAAAAATAATAAATGCATTAATAAAACACAATAATGCAGAATTAGACCTATACATGTGTGTTCAATTCAGTTCAATTGACATCTTTTACCAATCTGTCAGTCAAATCAAAGGTAAAAGGAAAATATTTTGAACAGTTGAAACTGCTGACAGCCAAATATTTTCATGCAAAAGTAAAACATGACATCCATTTTATTCTGTGCATTAAAAAATAATTTGAAATAGGTAATACACTTAATTATAAAAGACAGAAATACAAATGATTTAGACTAAAACAGAAAAATATCTTCATGACTTCAGCTTAATTTGTTTTAGATAGCAGTAATCATTTAAAACAATAGATAATTTTCACATAATTAATATAAAACATTTATTATTAAAAGACATCATTAAGAAATTGATCATACAAATCAGAGACTAGCAGAAAATGTTTGCAGTACATATATCCGCTAAAGAACTAGCACCCAAAACTTAAAATACTCTTACAACTTTGCAACAAAAAAACTAATAAAAATTGGCAAAAAATATGAACACATTTCACAATAAAAAATACAGGAATGTCCAATAAACACATAAAATGGGTTCAACGTTATTATTCATCCAGGAAATGCAAATTAAATCCACAATAAGAGATTATTTCATATGCACTAAAATAGCTAAAACCAAAAGAACTTATATTATCATATGTTGGCAAGTATTGACAAGACAACGAACTCTTGTACGTTGCTGGTGGGAGAATAGTTACACAACTACTTTGTATAATAGAAACCTGTTGTAATTAATGCTAACCATATATCTAGGGTATAGACCTACAATTACTTTTCTAGGTACTTAGCTATATAAATTACAAAACAGGTCACAAAATATTTGCACATATGTATTCATGAAAACCAATAATTGGAAACAACTCAAATGTTCATGAGGAAAAATACAAATACATTGTAATATATCCATGGTATAGAATAATATTTTGGTATGAAACAAACAAGGCATTGATAAAACATCATGGATGACTCCAACAGACAATATTTTAAATAAACTGAATCATACACACAAATACTGAGAATTTATTGCATTCACATGTAAATCGAATCATTCACAAAAGCAATCAGAAAGCAGTTGACTCTGCTTTGGAAAAAACAGAATTGAGTGATGAGGAGCTTGTGGGAATTTTCTAGCGTGATGGGAATTTTCTACCCATAATTTCTGGTACTGGATGGGTGCATACAACTGTCTAAACTCATCAGACTAACCATTTCTGTGTAGTATTATAGTATAACTATTACAGTTTTATTTAAAACACCATCAGAGAACTGTTTTGGAAAACTAAGTTTACACCACAATTCTTGGAGCATAAAAATACCTTACCCCCATGTGCTGAACTTCTTATTCTTATATAAATAGACAGTTTAAGATTATTGTTATTTATTTTCAGTAGAACTTTGGGGTAGTTAATGAGACTAGATTGTTCTTAAGGAAAACAAGACCATATGCTAACACCTTAAAGGTCTTTATATTTGCAACTCAGTGTAATATTTTTGTTGTTGTTGTCGGTTGTAGGGTTTTTTTTTTCTTACTAACAAATTAAAGTTTAAGGTAAAAAGTGTCTGATATTCAGTGTACCAGTGTTGTTTCTACTCTCTCTTCATTTTGCAGACTCACATGTTCATAATTCTGATTGAATTTCTTTTACTTTCCACTATTGCCCACTTTTTTCTGGGAAACTGCACAAATATAGCTGATTTTTTTTTTACTGTTTTACTGGTACATAATAATTATACATATTCATTGGGTACACGTGATGTTTTTATACGCGCATACAATGTGCAATGATCAAATCAGGGTATTTAGGATATTCATTACCTTGAGCATTTATCATTCTTTGTGCTGGAAACATTTCAAATCTTCTAGCTATTTTGAAATATACAATATATGTCAACTATATTCACCCTACTGTGCTATTGAACACTACAACTTATACTTTCTGTCTAAATGCATGTTTGTACCCATTAATAAACCTCTCTTCATCACTCGCATCCCCAGCCTCTGGTAACTATCATTCCACTCTCTACCTACATGAGATCAACTTTTTTAGCTTCCACATACAAGTGAGAACATGCAATATTTGCCTTTGTGTGCCTGCCTTATTTCGTGTAACTTAATGATCTCAAGTTCCACCTATGTTGCAGCAAATGACATAAATTCCTTCTTTTTATGGCTAAACAGTACTCCACTGTGGATATATAACACGTTCTCTTTTTTGTTATTTCAAATATTTTATTATTTCAAAATATTAAGGGGGTATAAATGTTTTGTTACATGATTAGCTTTTATAATGTTTTAGTCAGGGTAGCTGTTGCTTTTGAATGAAAGAGATATAAACTAGCATTTACATAATATCCATCGTTTATTAAATGCATTTTTGTTTTGGACACTGCATGAGATTCTAGGATAAGAAATCAATAAGGATAATTTCGAACATAGGTAAAAACTTACTAGCAGTGATATTTTGCCCCTGCTTTCTACTCTTTTAGCTAAGATGATCTCTTCTGACCTGTTTGCCAACTGTATTTTTGCTTCTTTCATCAGGCTCAAAAATAGTTTTTTCACATTTTAAAACTTGACTATATTGTCTCATTTCCATGTTGAATTCCCACCAAATAATTAAATGTAGTAGTCTGGGCACCTTCTTGGTGTGTCTACCTCATTTCTGTATTCTGGGCATCTTTCCACTTATCTTTCATTTCATTTTCTGTACCTGGAGCATTTCTTTCTCTATCCATCTGTTGAGCTCTCTAAGTCTTCCCTCCAGGATTGATCCTACTACAAAATTAAACTGTACCACCATCTGTTTCTCACAGGTAAACAGTAAAGCATATAACATTGAATACCACTAAATGTCTGTAAGTAATTCTAATTTTACAAGGCCACGTTGGGGAAAAACAAAAAACAAAACTATCAATTCTCATATAATTCATTACATAAGACCAAATTTATCTCTTATACTTTCAATAAAGAATAGTCTTCACAATTGCCATTTTATTATCAATGTGTTTCATTCAGATTATATAAACTCTGATTCTATGATATGAAGGTGTTATTTTCTAAGAAATAAACTACATGATTATAGCCAAAACTGCTTTAAAATTAAATTTTGAGTCATTTAATGAAACACTATTTTGAGTTATTGTTCTTATTTCCAAGGAGACATACACATACACACAATTTATACTCCTAATTGCAAAAATTACATTTCATCAAGTATTTTATTAAAATTACATCTCATCTATATTTTATTAAAGTTCACACTGTGAGATTAATAAGCTCAACACCCTTTAGAATTTTGTTATTCAGGTATATGGCTAAATAAGTGCATAGGATATGTGATATTTTACTTCCACCAAATGAAAAGTAAGCTAATGTGAGAAAATTGGATTCAAAATTAAAAGTAAATCTCATTTCATTTGATATTTTCCCAAGGGGCAATCATTTCCAAATTAAAAAAAAAAAAAACAAGCAAACACACACATTTGACAGCTTCTGAGTAATCATTTGACTATTTATAAAGTATATAAAATGTATGTACCACCACCAAGCATCTACACATATCTACAATGAACATCATAGTTATATACATTCTAAATGTGAGCAAGTTACAAATTGTGATAGATTACTTGAATCATACTGAATACACTGCTTATTCTCATTATGATTTTCCCTTTTTCTTGAAATAAACCCAGTTTTTGATATCTTGCTCCCATTTGGAATATTTGTATGATTTTCACAATGAAGGAAATCTATTTGGTCTTCTAATATCACATGCAATTGATCCACATTAATATAAATGGGCCACATAGTGAGACATTTGGTATGAAATACTTGACATGTTCTTGCCCCCTCTAGACTTTACAGTATAGTGGGAAAGGCACACATTCACAAATCTGAGTATCTACCATGAATCGAGGAATGTGTTAAGCACTAGGAGCATAGTCATAAACAATGGATTTTGTCCTCGTCTTCAGATATTTAAAAAAAGGATAAAGTACAATGTTTATTATAAAATGAAAAATATTAAAGGTTATAGAAATATATACCATATTGTTGGAATAATTAGGAGAGGCCACATTAAGGAAAATTTATTTTATTGAAGGATGAACAATGGCTGTTTTAAAATATTAAAAATAAGTGAGAGAGATAGGTAGAAAGAAAAGTATAAGGAAGGAGTGCAAAATCAGCCTGGAATATTACAGGAAGTAGAATTACTTCCATTTAGCTTTGGAACACTGCCAGTTCTTATCAGCTGCTGGTTTGGGTATCAACTCTTTTGTGTTGTTTTTCTTCCTGGATTACTTTCTGTTACTGCAGGGATGAGTTATGCAGACTCCAGGGACTAGCAACAAACCTGGTTTCTCCTAGACCTCCTCAATCTTTTTCAATTACCTCAATTGTGCTCAGTTTGTCATTCAATATTATATGAATGACTGTTAATTGTGAAGAAATATATAAGGAGAAATATGTTACTTTATGTATTTATGTAATCCAATTTATACAATTTGCACTAAATTATTTTTAAAAATAGCAAAACAAATCTTTCAGGAGATATAAACTTGCATTTTTAAGGTTTGAATATATAAGCCAAAGAATCACAATAGACAAGCAACATAAGATGAAAATTCTAAGAGAGCCTGAAATGCCTTCTGCAAATAAAATGCTGAGAAAATGTAAATGAGACTATTTTAAAAATATTCTTTATATAAATATTCTTTAAAAATATTCTTATATAATTTAATTTCTAACATTTCCCTTTCATGAGTTTTTTAATATTATTAGCAGTTGGTGAACATAATGTGTGCTTAATGTGATTTTATTCACTATTTCTATTGCTGTAAAATAGAATGTGAGTTAAAGCTGGAAACAGCTTTTTCACAATTTACCGTAAAACAGCTTTCTCACTGTTGCAGGCAATGTAATGCAGACCTTTTGCTAATGCATTAGCTAAGAAAACTAAAATTCACACAAAATACACATTCTAGGATTTTAAAGGCAATCGAAACAAGCTGGTTACAAAACTTTTCTTTTAAATGAATCAGTGAATGAATTTGAAGTATTTGAAGTATCTTCTTAAATGTGATTTTTCTTGATGGGTAATGTCATATCAGCAAGAACTGTTGACTATTATTAACATTTATTAACATGTACTTATTGAATACTTAGAATATAAATATATGACAGGCTACAGGGAGAAACCAGCTTTAACGCAGATAATTTACTGTATAACGTGTAAAGACCGCGATTGAAGTTGTGTGAAGTCAGGACAGGAGTGTTTAATTTAGATCTTTGTAGCCAGAAAAAGCATTACAGAAGGATAGGCATATGGGCATACCAAACAAAAACATGCTTTCAAGATGTGAAAACACCTGTGTGAAAAGGAAAATAAAAAATATGTTTTGTTTACAAAGCAAATGAATACCTGCATGTAACTGAAAGTTGAATTTTTGAAAGTTATTTTATTCATACTACCGTCGGTTCTGAAAAACAAGTCTTTCTAATTCTCCTTTAAATCTGATAACAGCTACAGACCCTGCTAAGTCAAATCTGACTTTCTTTAACCAAAGCCTTTCCGCATAAAATAATTCTTATCATGCTCAAATATAGCACAGGAAGAAAATAAGTAGTTCACAGTCTTTTTCTTTACTTGTCCAAAAAACCCCAAACACTACCAATCTGACTTAGATGTTCTGAGCATTTGTTAGTAGCTTTTATTCACATTAATTTGTGTAAATATTAATTTTCCACCATAATTTATTTGATAATTTATGTATTTTTCCTTAATATACTATGTAATTTTACTCTTTTACTTACATATTTATTTCTCTAGACCATGGGTCAATGTATAATTGTTTAATCCATATATTATTATTTAGTTACTTATGTGTGTACCTACCTATTGGGAGCTCAGCTCAGCCAAGATACCAGGTATCAGAGTAGTCAATTAAAACAAGTAGTCAAAATGGAGATTAACAATTAAGCTTTTAATTACTTACCTTATTCTAAAAATAAGAGGCTAAAACTGGAGAAAGGGCTAACTTTCACCTTTTCCATTTTGCCCTGTAGAACAGGTGCAGTGGTCAAGGGTTATGTGGAACAGCACAGATGTGGTGGTCTTCTCACTGTTGACGGGGGCCCCGACAGCGTCTGTAGTTTTATGGGCCCTGGGCTTAGGAGGGTAAAGAGCAAGGACTATGGGTAGAAAAGTAGTAAGTACTGAGTTAATGGAGAAGTGTCTTCAAGGTTTCCTCCTCCTCCCTCCACCACAAGAGGAGGCCTCAGTCAAGACACCTGGGCTAAGAATACTAATATATGTAAGAGCTTGATAGCCAGAAGGACCTGAGTGCCTGACTGCAGCTCCCTTCAGAGGCTGCAGTGCATTGTCTGTGCACCATGTCAGAAGTGGGGAGGAAAGCTCCTCCTTTGAGGAACTGCCATGTAAAGCCTTTGTAATTGCCTAAAGTTAGGCCTGAAAATCATACACAGGTTTTTAACCAGGAGCCAGACTCTTTTATTTCTTCTCTGGAATAAGAGTAGTGAAAGTGAACATCCTTGTTTTGGTACAGTTCTTTGAAAGAATGCTTCCAACTTTTCTCATTCAGTATGATGTTGTCTGTGAGTTTGTTTTATGTGGCCTTTATTATTTTGAGATATATTCCTTCTATGACTAGTTTGTTGAGGGTTTTTATCATAAAGGAAAGCTGAATTTTATCAAATGCTTTTTCTGTATCTCTTGAGATGATCGTACAGTATTTGTCTTTAATTCTGCTTATGTGATACATAGCATTTGGCAATCAGTTTTAAATAATTTTGTTTGTTCATGATATCAGTTAATATGCCTCACTGGTGTGGATGACATCAGGAAGTGTTTTGCATAGAAAGTGAAGCACGCTCTGCTGTCTCATAGTAAGCAGTCAGGTCTAAGATCAGCATTTAGCCAGAATCAAAATTACTTACAGCAGCTTGAGAAGGTAGCATGGGAAATTCTTTTACAAAAGGAGGGAAAGCTTTCAGAGGCAGGTCTGAAAAACAAAGATCGTTAAGATCTACCCCTTCACCCCTCCCAAGGTACTGGGAATTTAGTTCATTTTGGCTGTCACTGGTGTGTCTCATTTAGTAATCACAACTTTACATTAAATATCTATTTTTATCCCTTTTGCATGGAAGGGATGTATATAAGAGGGATACATGTGGCTTATGACTGAGCCCTCACTCATAAATACACTCTTCCCATTGCCAATTTAATGTTAAGGACTCTGAAGGAGTCAATTTCTAGAAGAGACAAGAAAAAAAACTGAGGTTCTTGAGTCACTGCTACTCAGAGAACATTCTAGAAGAGTGTCTATCCAGGACCCCCCCATGTTGAACTTTTGATAACACTGAAATTTGAGGGTTATTGATATGACTGTTACCATACTTTGAATAACACGTTCCCACCTCCAATGATTTGTAAAGTATGTAGGAATATGGACTAATTAATAAAAATGTTTATAAAATATGAAAATGTTTATGGTAAAAGCTTGCAGTGTCCAATAGAAGCACGAGGGAGATGTCTTTAAAATACTGAGAAATAACAAATAAAAAATATTGGGTAGATCACAATTGATACAGGTATGGAAAACCTGGAAATAACAATAATCAATGTTTATCAGATACCAGATGCTAGTTGCTCGAAGCACTTTATCTTAGTCTGATCAGGATGCTAAAAGAAAGTACCATAGACTAGGTGGCTTACAAATAATAAAAATTTATTTCTTACAATCATAGGGGCTGAAAGTCCAAGATTAGGGTACCAGTGTGATCAGCTTCTTGTGAGGGCCTTCTTCTGGACTGCAGACTGCCTATTTTTCATTGTGTCCTCACGTGGGGTAAAGAAAGGAAGATGGTGGCCTCTTCCTATAAGGGCACTAATCCTACACAGGAGGGCTCCACCCTTGTGACCAAATTACCTCCCAAAATGCCACCTCAAAATACCATTACATTGGGTTTAGAGTTTCAATGTATGAATTTTGGGAGGACACAATATGCAGTTTATTACAGACTTTGACATTATTAACTATTGTTGACTATTTTACTGAGGGGGAAAGTTAGGTATAGAGAGTCAACAGCTAGTAAACAGGTAAGCTGGCTCTGTGGTATAGATGATCTAACTCCAAAGACTAGGTTCCTACTCATTATATTTTAACCGGTGATACAGACCAAGAAGAAATGAAAGAGAATGCATGTGCTGGTTAGAGGAAATCATAAATGTGAATTCTCATACGTATGCAATGGTTGAGATATTCCAGGCCAAGAGGTTATTAATATTGCTGAAGAGAATAATGCAACAGGATTATTACTGATGAGGTTGTAGGTATAGGCAGGTTATGAATGGTTCCATTAAGAAATTTGAACTTTTTGAGAAGTTATACTTTAAAATATTCAAAATATCAAAATATTTTAACTAGTTGAATAATTTAGACATTCTTATGATAAGAAGTTTGGAGGTTCAGTTGTAAATTGCCAGATCAAATGAAGAGAGAGCAGATAACAAAGTTTTGTAATAATCTACATAAGAGATGAGATCTTAAACCAAGTTGTTGTGACTATCAAAGAAAAATGAGAGCAGATTTGAGAAACGTTAATTAACTAGAATTTGTGGATCTTTATTTCTAATTGGGTGTTAAAAATCTTAGGAAGGAAAGAGTTTCTGGAGCTTTCCAGGTTTGACTTAGTTATCTGGGTGGATGTTGATGCTAATCTCATTTTTTGTAGCAGAAAACTACTTGAATCAGTTTTCTTTATAGAGGACCTGAGTGTTATTGTTAGGTTTATACTGAAACACTCCAAAGAAAATTTCTCTTCTAATTTTGTTATTATTGTAAGGGATCAAGAACCTATCCCTGATTCTCTTTTTTGGAATCATAATTGGTATTATTTTCCACAATTAAGCCCCACAATCAATTAATTCTTCTGTTTTGATCTTACTTCAAAAACCATTGCATAGTAATCTGCTCCTGTAATTCGAGTCTGACTCTATGGAATTACTAGAACTTGACGCATATTCATAGCCCCAATCTGCCTGCTATTAGTAGTATTCTCATTCTCAGGTTTTTTTTTCCTCTTGTACTCTTTGCCGGGGGTTCTCTTACATATTATTATCTTTGCATAGCCACACTAATATTAATTATAGTAGCAAGCTCTGGCTTGTTTCATTCACTCATTAAACTGTTCATTTAGTCACTAGGTATTTAATGAATTCTACTATTTTTTTGGTACTGTGCTAGGGATTAGGGATACAAATATGAAAAAGAGATACCTGGCCCCTGCCATAAAGTAAATTCTTTTTAGAGGTGTGAGAGAAAACAAGACATTTAATGAAAACATGATAATACACCAAAAAATTTACTGACTGTAATAATAGTTATTAAAAAAACAAGCAAGAGGTTGAGCTAGAAAGAAGTAGAATGTGGAAATTCTGAGATTGTGAAATTTTCTCTCTTCGTTGTCTCAGATTGTTTAGCAATTAGGTATATTATGCATGCCAACTCAGAGAAATTACGGTTTCCAAAACCTGCCAGTGTTAGAAATACAATTAAAAGGAATGCATTCTCTTTAAATCCTAATAGACTTAAGACTGTCCTGATTCTTATATTGGAGGTGTTTTAAAGCATAGCTTCCATTACTTTCCAGTTATTTCCTGGAACATGAAAGGATAATGAAGTAAATCCAAATATATTTATTTCCCAAAAGTTTTATAAAACATACCTGAAGTTTAGAAAGAGGAATTCAAATCTTGCAAAGCTTTTAGCCATTTTCTAATTCTGTCATCTGGCAAAATGATTTAGGCAGCTATAGGCTAGTTACATTCACATGACCTTGAACATCATGGAATCTTTAATAGAAGTTTTTTTTTTCCCTTCTATCTCAACCTAATTCAGTGTCCTGAAATGAATAACTGGGTCTGTGTTAATATATGACCTTCTTGCTAATGAACGTTTAGATCCCTCAAGGCCTGGAACCAATTTGACAGTTGTCTGAGTGTTATATACTCTAAGACTTCATTAACTGATATCATAATTTCCCAAAACTTAAATGCCATTATTGGCAATTTTTCTGCCAAAGCATCATTCATTGGTGATCTGAATTGGGAAGATTGCTTCCCTAGGGACAATTTCTCAATACATAGTTGGCCATATTATATAAAAAGAGTCACTCAAGGTCATTTTTAAATTACAATAAAATACTGCTCATGTCAGCTTGCCTGAATACAAGAAAAAAATTAAGTGGCTTCTGTGTCAAGTACACTGTATTTTTGTTAATCATTGTTTCTTTTTTAATTTCTAAACTTGAGAATTTATTTTATTAAGTTATAAGATATAAAGTAATATGTACAACTATAGAAATGAACATAATAGAAATATGTATACCTAGAGCTATGATTAAACTGAGAAGAGCATTTTGCCACATTTTATATGGTTCTACTTCAAATGGTTAAGCCCATCTAACAACCCAGTATCTTTATCTTCTGAAATATAAACACTATCTTGGACTTTGAAAATTGTATGTCTATGCACATTTCTGTTTTGTGTTTTTATTGTATGTATAAGTGTGTGTGCATGCACATGTGTGTTTATTTTTATTTTATGAAATTTTACACATATAGTAAAAATAAAAATTGTGTGTATGCGTTTAAAATGAACATAAATGCTATACTTTTGGACATATTGTTAAATTTCCTTTCTTAACTCAACTTTGTGCTTTTGCATTTTTCCATGTTGACATATGGAAATCTAGTATATTCATTCTAATTTTTATAAAGTATGGAATTATTTCAATAACTTAATTTATCCATTCACCAAATGAACTATGTTCAGTGTTTTTTCTCCTGATTCTTTCACTCTTACTTGCACTGTGGATTGAATATATTTGCATATGTATATTTGTGTATTATGTGGACGTGCCTTTAGAGAAGACCCATACTGATAAAAGTGTGTAGCATTAGGGTATTCATGTCTTTATCTTTAACAGGTATGCCAATATGGCTTAGAAAAAAGATATTCCACAAAAATGCATAAGGCTTTTTATGTCTTTCATCTCAACCCCTATTTCACATTAGACAATGAATGTTTCTTTTTTTATTTACATTTTCTGTTAATAGTATTAAGATTAAGCATCTGTTTTTCCTAATGTTTTTTTTTCTGTTTTACTATGGTGGCTGTTAGAATATCTCATTCAATTTTCTTTGGATATGTTTATATTTTTATTTTATAAACATTTTTTAGAAATAAAATTGCTGACCGTGGCTACATACCTCAAGGTTGACAGTCCCTATGTCTTTTTATTCTCTTGGCCTTTTAGTCATGCTTTCTAGGTGCTGACACTGCTCCTGCCATCAGCGCTATGTTGCACAAAGTAAGTAGAAAGAAGGGGGAATCAGCAACTCATATATTGTCCCACTTAGTAATTTCACTGTTAAAAGCTTTCTTGGAAATATAATCAATGACTGACATTTATTAGCCATTTATTCTCACAAATTGGGCCAAAGGAAATTTAGAGCAGAAGAAGTATAAACCTTGTTGCTTATGCCACATAGAAGGAATGGGATTCTGCCATAAAAACAACACTATAATCAACAACAACAAATACATACACATGCACAAAATGTGTTTATACACATAATATGTGAACTTAAGCACTTAATTTCTAATTCTCTTGTTAATTAGAGACAAGTTGATAGTTGTTTTGGTTATAAAAGATAATACTCATATGTCTAAGACCTCATTTTGATTACTGTTTTCATTGAACAGCTTTGTGCAATTTAAAAAATATATACACACACATGCATACATTTGCCTTTTTGAACTTTGTATCTCAATTGTATTCTATTATAGTAGGTTGTTCACAAACCATAGTAGAGAAGGAGAAGAAGAAAGAGAACAGTTCAACTCTTTGTTATCTTTGCCCAGAATTAAGATCTCAAAACCCCTACTTGGATAAATGTAGGCATGGTTTCTAAGTGAACATATCTATAATTCCAATTCCTCAACTCTTCCCCCATTACTATTATACTCACCCCATTGTACTCACCTTCTCAACTAACACACACACACACACACACACACACACACACATCATACCTAAAAAAATATGTTCACAGAATCTTCCTTCTTTACTAAATTTGGAGCGCCATTCAGCCCCAAATTTGTTAGGCCCCTGTCCTTGCTATGTGGGGTTGGAGGATCTGGTAGGGATTCATTGGTGAGATTTAGTCATATGAAGTTTCTTTCTCGCCTAGAAGTTTGGCTCTCAAATGCAAAGTGTAAAAGAATCTCTTGGAGAACTGCATAAAAATGAAAATTTTGGAGGCTCATCCCCACCTTTCCTAGCACAGAGATTTGATTTGGTAAGCCTGAAATTCAGCTAAAAGAAACCTATTTCTTTTAAACACTTTCTCCGAGTAAATGCAAATGAGAGAAAAAAAAAGACCCTAAGTTGGGGGGAAAAGTCTCATGTCATCGACAGCACTGAGCCTGCCTTGTGAACCATATTTATAGGTAATAGAAATAAAGAGAATATAATTTTTAAAAAATAATTTCTAAAGATTATAAAGGAAGAATTTTCCTAAAACCAATTCATAAGCTAATTTCCAACAAAAGCACACTCAAAGTTGTATCAATGATAATATGATGTGGAACTATTTTAGAGTTTATTTCCTTTTACTTCCTTAATGAGGTGGAGTGATTTCTGAGGGTGTATGGTGGAGGCTGGAGGAAGACAGATGATAGATCTGAGCTAATTTAAAGGATAATTTATGTAGATATTGTCAAAAACTACAAAACTAAAATCCAAACGGTTTCACAAAGCAAGGGTTTATGTAGAAATACATTGTTATGGGAATGTTGGGCTGTTATTCACTGCATATGTTTTTATTTTGCAATAATAACTGATTATATGAATGCTTTATAAGATGATAAAATTATTTTATCAAAGTTTTCTTTGGAGTTCTGTCATCCATATAAATATATCAAAACTTCAAAAGATAATGTATTTAAATGATACCAAATTTTAAACAACTTAAGGAAATTTTCCAAATTCTTAAATTATTAAATTCATGTATTTAGATTATTACAACTTATATTTAATTAATATAAGTTGTAATTAATTAATGAATATAGAATTTCAGTGTTACAAGTTGAAAAAAATAATGGATATGGATGGAAATTTTTACATGTATACCTTTTCCAATGATCTTCAGAATTGAGTTGACAAATTACAAAAATAAATGAACTAAAATGTATTTTAATTGAATCTACAGTCATTTTATGTAAAATATTGTAAAGAATAGATATTTTAAATTGTATACTGGCATTAAAAAGTCACGTTGCTTTAACTATTCCCTTCTATATGTTACCTATATATTTTGAACATAATTCTCCTAATGCACTTACAACATTTCATTATATTCACTGCTGAGTTTGCCTCTGCAACTGGCCTGTATGTAGGCTTATTATGAAAGCTTTATTCTGTTTATTTATGTTAGTAATTTCAGAATTAACTCAGTGCTTGGAATATTAATAGGTACTCAAGAACTGTTTGTTAGATAAATGAATGAGTGAATGAATAAAAATATCTTTTTCATGTTAGGATTTCCCTGAATAAAATAAAATCATACCAAACATAATATAAATTTATTAATAACTTAATCCAGCAAGTGGTAAATAATAGTTTCCTTATCATTTGGCTACATATTTGAAGCCATGCGGATTAATATCAGTAGCATTAAGAAATTTAATTTGGGAGGACATTTCAAGCAGATATATGCTCTCATCCGCTTTAGATATTTGTACTGTTTTGCAATCATTATTCACTTTTCACAAGAAGATGTAATTTTTCATATCACCCAAACTATAAACTGAGTTAGAATTTTGCTGTATGTATCACAGGAGATATCTTGGTTCTCTGAAGAAAAATAGTCTTCTGCAATGGGCAGAATAATAGAGTCTTAAATTTTGTGGTGAATATTGATGAAATAAAAATGAATCAACAGTAATTGAAAATAAAAGATACAATCAATATTTCATAGAGAAAGTATCATCAGAAATGATAACAAAGTTCTTAGTCACATATCAAAATGAGTTAAATTCTATGGCTTAGCTTGGACAATTTCCGTGAACAATAAATAAAAGCTATAATGTTCCTGATATTTTAGAGCTTAATATATGAGTTTGGTATGTCAAAGAGATCTTCATATATTCTGATTATATTTTTCCATCATTGAAAAGGATGAACTGCTCATTGGGTAATAGAATTTTAGAACTAGAAAGACCCTTTGTACATGTTCACTCTCTTTCATTTTAAAGATAAATACATTGAAAATTAAATAACCTGCAGGAGGCTACCCAGTATAATGTGGTGGGGCTCTGACTGCAGCCCAGATTGTGTAATAAACCCTTTTTCCCCAGCCTGGCTAACATTCTCAGTTCAAACACTTGAAGTGTCTGAATTATTCCCTATTGCCATATACCAAATGACTTGGGGTTGTTGAATTACCTGGTATTTTACGTCAGATATAAAATAATTTTAAAGATTTCATATCATTGTCATGTAAATATCAAAAAGTATCTCCTTCAGGTCAAATATTTGAAATTAGCCTATGAAAGTAAAACAAATAATATTTCCCCTTGTGGTTACTTTTCTCCATGTTTTCCCTTGTACTTATGCTTTTAAGCATTTAAGGACTTTGTTTATGTACACAGTGTTCTTACAAACTAAAAAAAAAATCTGGAGTGAGACTGATTTTATTCTTCTGAGCATATGAGTGCATGGAAATTATTGTTGTATATAGGTATCAATATTTTAAGTGAAAATAGATTGTGAAGTCCTTGAGGATTAAAGCATCTTTTAGGTCAGTGAATTGCATATATCTTATATTTAATATTAATTTAAATGTAACTATACACTTGTTTTTCTCATCATCCAGGAAAATCATAGCACATTTGTAATCTGTGTATGAAAATAATTGATATACTAAATAACCTAAAATTCTGAAATTTACTAATAAAAATCAGCATATATGAGAATTAAATTTCTTCTTTTCAGTTATAATGGCTTTCAAAGATATTTGCTCTTTATAAGAATGAAAAAGACAAATAAACTTATTATGATAAAGTTATTGAAAAGATTGGTTTTTCCACAGATTATGCTTTCCCTTTGTTACTAGATATTACTGAATATATTAACATATTGTCTGATTAAAAACAAGTTGGGCAAACAATATTTTTAAAAAGACCCTGTAACTCTGTATCATGCTCTGGGCTAATAAAATTGTTGACAATTTTCCAGGGAATATAAGTGCATGAAACATCTTTTTGGCGCAGAATATTATGCACACATTTTTGCAGAAGATACAAGAACAGATTTTTAATTAATAAACCCACTTAATTTCAAAATTATAACAAATAATTAAGAACATGTCTTTATTCTATCCTACCCATTCATCTGTTCATTTCCAGAGAATATATTACTATTCTTCACATTGAATCATAAAGCTAAAGTGCTATTTTAGTTTTTATTTCATCTGTGGAATAATTAACTAGTGTACCCTGATGAAATAATTTGAAAATTACTACTATGTAATTAACTACACAAGCTAAATGGGTTTATTCTTATGCTTGTACTTATTTTTGTCAATTATGCTCTCAATTCTTACTTGATAAATTTCATATGAAAAGTTATAACTACATAGCTATTATTAATTGAATTTAAAAATTAAAAAGCTATCTAGTTTATTTCACAAAATGATTTTTATCTTATGTTATAACATGTAAATATATTTTAAATTCACTAAAACCCTAGTTGAAATAATACCTCAAATTTTAATTTTTTGAAAGTTATGGCATCTGCCAAAAATATTTAAGTTGAAAAATTAGTTTAATCATAGCATAAGGTGGTAAATTTAATGCAATATCTAATCCATATAGACAATGCAACCTTAGTATTAGTATTAGAACGTTTCTAATTTATAAAATTAATGCTCTAGGTTTACTGTAGCCCCTTTATTTCTAATAAATAATTGTTGAAACTAAAATCTGAATACTGAAAATACCCTCAGACACTATCATATTTGGAATAGTCTACATTATATTGGTGTATGATTATATTATAATACATTACTGATAAGTGTTTTGATTTTATTTGATTTATACTGTAATATTTAACTCTAATACATACATTAGTGTAATAGTATACTATGATAAGTAAATATGCTATATAAGTGTTCTTTGCCTTGACATTTAAAACAACATGAGTTTTTATTAATGTCCTCAACTCTAATTCATTATCACATGAATCACTCTAGTCTTCTCTTGCTTAGCTATAAATTCCTACTACAACAGTGATCTGAATTGCACTATCATACATGCATTAAATTAATTGATTAATTTCAGTACTCATGTATAGTTGATGCAAAATTGATAACCCACAACCCCACCCCCATGGAAAGCTACTTTATCAACTAGAGGATAGTGTTTATGCATTTTGCCTTTTGTCCCATCATAATTTCTTATTTCAAAAATTACTTCAATTAGCATCATTTTCCCCAACTTCTTTTATGAAATTATTTCATATATTTATGTCACAGCAAGAATCTGTTAAATTCTGTCTTTTATTCTTGGATCATCCTACTCCTAAATGAGTTTCTATTCACATACTCTCGGATTCACTCTTGGTGCTGTGGTGTTCTATGGGTTTTAATCAATGTCGAGTGTCACACCTTCAACATTGCAATACCAGATAGTTTTATCACTCAAAAATATTCCCAGACTTTACCTGTTCAGCCTTCTCCACTACCCAAGCCCTTGGCTTATCCTCTCACTGTACAAAACCCATGTTTGCTAGCAATAAATAGCAACCATGAATTATGTCTGGATTGTGATCTTTGAAGAGAGAGAAGCCTGGGAGGTGAACTTCTTATTTCCCTTAGCATCATTCCCCATGTCATTCTCCCGACATGCACTTTCCAAGCCAGGCCACAGAAAAATTAACCAACAACAGAAAGTTGTGTTTTCACTGACTAGAGGAACCAAAGATCAGAATTCCAATTTGCAAGCTGAATAGGATTTGGAGGTAGATTACACATGGGGGGAACCACAAAGAACCCCCAAATCCATACCATGTTTCCTTCAGTCTTGAATGACTCTAAAGCTGTGTAGACAAAAGGTGAGAATATAGAAGGTTTAGCTTAGAACACAAACTTTGGATACATGGTTAACAAAAGATATGAGACTATGATATAGAAATTTCAGTTCTGAGAGTGTGTGTATATGAAAGAGTGCAATAGATTTCCACAAGGCATTTGGAAGAATGCTTATAGCCATTTTATTCATAAAATGATAATTGCAAGCAGGCTACATGTCTACCTTAGTACAGTGATAAATAAATAGCATTGTATTAATATAAGTGAACATTATGAACTAATAACATATACAAAAACATTGATAAATCTCACAAGCATAGAGTTTGGAGAAAATTATTATTAAAATGTATTGACTGTATTATATCATCTAATTGAAGTACAGGAACAGACAAAACTAGCGGTGATAGACATCAGAATAGTGTTTACTGTCGGTGAATACTGACCAGAGGATGGAATGAGAAAAACCTCTAGGGATCTGAAAATATTCATTACCTTAATTTAGGGATTGGTTACAGGGGTGAATATAATTAATTTTGGGCATTTTATTTTATGTTAGTTATATCTCAATGAAAAATATAATGTTTAGCAACAAAATATATATTTGTTGTTATTTTAATTATATATTACATATACAAATATATTAGGCACATTTATATGTATGCACATGTGTATATCTATAATATAATATTAGATTATTATAAAATTTACATAATTTATATTTCATTATATATTACACCTTATAAAACATATGCACATATTTTAATATATAAAATCTTATATATGTTTAATCATATATTAGGAGATTATCACCAAAATCTTACTTAAATTCTTAAACCTAAATAGTGAAATTACAAATTATATTTCCTAATTTCTTGTATATTTCTATTTTTTTATAAATGTCCTATATTTGTGTTACCTAAAAAGAAATATACTAGATCATTTTAAAAACATATCATCCTATTGTGAATTATATATGATGAAAGATACTTGGGTTTGTCTTTCTTTTTTATTCCCACTTCTACTTTCCTGGTCTCTTTCATGTGGCAACTGCAAAATCTGTTATGAGTTATCTCCCTGTGTTCATTCTCTTCCCTTTCTAACCTTTCTTACGTACTACCAGAAAGTTATGCATAATATTCTATTGGTCAGAAACCTTCAATACTTCTCTTATCTCTATTGCCATGTCCAAATATCACTGAGTAAAATTCAAACTTGAAATAAATTTTCTATATGTTACATTTCCAACTACATACCCTTTTACTCCATAACACACATATTTTCTGCCAAAGGGTATGGTCTTTTTCAAGTCAAGTCATACAGTCTTTAAGTTATCTTAAAACTTAACCAACTAAAATTGTTTTTTTCTTCTTCCGATACCGTCCATCCTTACTTCTCTGTGAAAGCTAAATCTTAAACTTTCTATTACATAACTAGCTTTTTAAAAATCTAATCTTCTTAGGAAACTCAAACAATTTTGTGCTCAGAAAAGATGTAACATCTTTCCTTTGTTGTATTGTAGAGAGCTGTCTCTTTTATAGTTGTTAGAGTTGCTAAAATGTAGTATTCCATAATACTATTTTCAAAATGTGGATTGGAAAAAAGATTCTAAGATTAGATATGCATCCCTTCGCTTTGTATCTCAAATGTCAAATAGAACCAAATGGTTGAATAGCTGATCAGTGATCATGACAATTTATTCACCAGAGCTAGGATGATTTTCTCTTCGTTGAACATGTAGTGGCAACAGTTTTTGTAAGACAGAATGAACAGATATGACAAAGATATCTGCTTAAAATAAAACCAGTTTTATGACATTCTAAGATTCAGAAATATTCCTTGCTTGAAATGTATTTTTAGTGGACATGGTCTTGGATAATATTATCTACATCCTTAAGGTAGTTTCATACCTTAAAGACAATATGTCTTCACTTCTATTTAAGATACACTTAAATATTCTTGGCATGCTTGTTCCTTTGGGTTTTTCTTTCTTATTTTCTCATTGTTTTTATTTTAATTCTTTCTCCAAAACATTGATTTTATTTTTAATTTTATTTCTCAAATATTTTAATATAGTCTTGATAGAGGAATGAGGAATTCCTCATTTAAACAGAAGATTGTTTTATGAAAAAACTGAAATCTTGCTGGGTTTCTCTATCAAAGATTGCACAATTGAGTAGTGTATGGTATATTAATTAATTTGTCAGTCATTGCAACTATGAATTGTTTCTATGATAATTGGATAAAGTATGTTGTAACTTGTGTCCTGCTTTTAAAATAGGGAGAAAAGTGTGCTAGAACTTAGTTCCTGCTTTAAAAATTTCAGTCTTAGAAAAACAAGTATTCCTGGCGCCTCTTTTCTTTCCTTATGTTTGCGTTTATATTAGCCATGCTTTTGAACATACGCATCAATATCTGCATGCCTGTTTTTTAAATTGATTTCATTTTTATCATGAGCTAGTAAATTGTTATAAGAGATTACATGCTGGTGCCACCTGCTAATAGTTTCCTTTCATCATTAGTTTCATTTTAAAATCAAATTTTTTAGTCTTTACATGTGGCTATGCAATTTCCAGCACCATTTATTGAATAGGGATTCTTTCCCCCAGTATATATTGCTGTCTGCTTTGTCAAAGATCAGATGGCAATATGAGGATGATTTTATATATGCGTTCTCAGTTCTGTTTCATTGGTATATTCTTCTATTTTTATGCCAGTGATGCTGTTTTGGTTACTATAGCTTTGTAGTAGAGCTTAAAGTCTGGGAGAGTGAAGCTTTCAGATTTGTTTCTTTTGCTTATGGTTGCTTTGGCTATTCAGGCTCTTTTCTGGTTCCAAATGAAGCAAAGAATTATTTTTTCTACATCTGAGAAAACTGACATTGGTATTTAAAGCCATCCATGTAACCAAACATTTGTACCCCCACAATATTCTGAAAATATAAAAAATGCAAGTCATATTTAAAAAAAGAACTTCATCCTAAAAAAAAAGAAAGGAAAAATCCTATGAATCTCACTTTTCTTCACCTCCAGAATTTTTATATACAAGAAATTAAATCTGAACATTGAATTGTATATCTATTTTATTAATTACTTTGTTATATATGAGAATGCAAAATATATTGTCAACTTCTGTAAACAAAATCTGTTTAGTCAAAAAAATAAAGTCAAATTTTTAAGCTTCTACAACATTGCATAGGAGAAGTTGGTTATCCTAGAAAGCAATGTATAGAATGTTTTAAGTTAAAAAAAAAAAAAAAAAGCTTAAGCCAGGTGTTGTGGCTCATGATTGTAATCTTAGCACTCTGGGAGGCCGAGGCAGGAGGATCGCTGAAAGTCAGGAGTTCAAGAACAGCCTGAGCAAGAGCGAGACCCAGTCTCTACTAAAACTAGAAAGAAATTAGCTGGACAATTAAAAATATATAGAAAAAATTAGCCGAGCATGGTGGCGCATGTCTGTAGTCCCAGCTACTCGGGAGGCTGAGGCAGGAGGATCGCTTGAGCCTAGGAGTTTGAGGTTGCTGTGAGCTAAGCCGATGCCACAGCACTCTAGCCAGGGCAACAGAGTGAGACTCTGTTTCGGGGGAAAAAAATGCTTAAAAAAACCCATGAAAACATGAAAATCATTTATCTTTGAAATAATGAATATATTATGTCATCTTTCAGAAGAATAATTATAATTTTACATAAAACTGCTATATGGACTAATGTGAAAGATATCAAATTATATATATATATAATTTAGCAGTTAAATTAGATAGGACACCAAAGCAATATAAACACTTCCAACTTATCCAATTCCTGAATTAACTTCTGGTACACTGCTTTCAATCATAATTACACTAGCTTTTTTTCTGAAGTATTTGTTGTTCGTTATTAGTGATAGCTGTCAATATTGATATATTAATAGCTGCAATTTAGTAAAGTTTAGAATGTGATTGTTCAGTGTTTAGGACGATCCTACCAACATTTTAACATAGTCTTACTTTGTTTAAATTTTCAGACTAAACCATAGTGACAGAAAGGGTTTGCTTGGGGGTTGGACACAGGGCAGAGCGGGCCAAGAGGGAAAGTTTACAAAGGGAAAAGAGAAAACTTTTTGGAGTGATGGATATATTCATTATCTTGATTTCGTTGATAATTTCTGTAGATTTATACAGATGTGTATAAGATGAAACTTATAATAGTGAATGCTTTAATATTGAACATATTAATAATGTTTAATAATAATTTTAAAATAATAACAATGTTAAAAATGTTAATGGGCCTTTCAATTATCCAAAAGAACTCTAGCAATGGTGGGCCCAAAATGAAAGGAAAGTATGAGGAATGCCATGGAATTCAGCATATCAGAAACATTATAAAATATTCAAATGCATTTTAAGATTAAAGTTACAGTACAGTAGTTTTATTTTAATAACTTTTAAATAGTATTAAATAATCATCTAAGACATCCTTTGTAAATTACTTCCAAAATAAAGTTAAACACTATCAGGTCAACCATCTAAATATTTTCCCAATTATTAAAGCATCTCAATAACTTTTAATATGAAAATGTACAACAAAGATAACCTAACAGTTACTAGTTTATTTTTGAATCATATTTTTTATCATTAATAATTCTATTTCTATTAATAATTCTATTTTATAGTAGACCAGTCACTTAAAAAGGAAGTTGGCACTAGGTCACAATATAGAAATCTCACAATTTTACATCTATCATATTTAAATCAAAGTCTGTTTGATTAGGGGGTAAGTAATTGCCTTGAATTTCATTTGAAAACATTCTAACTTATTTGTGACCCAAAGCATTTTTAGGAGTAGAAGCATGGCAGACCTAATTGTGTGGAGCTGCATTGTACTCAATTAAGCTGGGTCTCCCCAAAGATCGTGCTACTTTGAGCAATTCTGCACTTTCTGGGTAGGTAAATGTTTCACAGCTACTCCGACATAGCCTGGAAACCTCAGAATGATCTAGGCAATTAAGTTATAAGGACAAATAGCTTACCATACTCTTTAAATTTCTGTGTCTTTAATACTTTGAATTCTCCCGAAGAGGTGTGACAAGAATTTAAACCTTAGTTTCTATGTTTTTAAAAAGTCTGTTGTAATACTACTATAACCACCTTTCTGACTAAATTTAATATGGCTGTTAAATACAAATTTCATAGAAATATGAGAAAAAAGTGATTGGTCATCAGCGATATATTTATTCTGCTATACTTCATTTACTTACTTTGTCTTGCCAAGTACATAAATCTTAGACATAGTAAGAAACAGCAAGAATTGCAGTTCAAATATGTGTAAATTACTCCACATTTTAAAAACTATCTCCTTTGTATAATTAACCTAAAATTTAGAGATGACTAATTTCAGGTGTGATGTAAACTTTCTGGGTCTAATAATTTATAAAATAATAAAAGGATATTTGACTAACAAAGAAAGACCGCCCTCCCCCCTAAAAACATAAAACTTAAAACACTAAAGAGTAATAAATTTCTTATCCTGAGAGTATGGCTACAGGATGAAGGGTTGAAGCCTTTAATGACCCCCAGTTAATAATATCTGTTGCTGATTTCAACAGCTTATTTATTTTCTTACAAGAAATATGAGTTTTTGTGCCAGGACCTCTTCCCCATTCTCAGCTGATGATAATTCCCAGAACTTCACTTAATGTATTCCATCAAAAAAAAGATCCATTATGAAATTAAAGAAAATTTATTTGTATGTGCACATTGATATGACTAAAGATTTATATTTTCAGCCCAGTTGAATAAGTTCCATGACTCTGTAGCCTTCAGAGTTGTCTATTGCTTTCCTCAAGATCACCACCTTCATATCCAAGCAGATGAATTAGGTTCCTAAACTACAGATGAAAAAGAGAAAACCATGTACATGTTGTCATCTTCATATTCTATTAGTTCCAATTCTAAATTCACCTATAATAATACTATATATATTTGTTATCTCAGGTAACAAATATTGCAGCAAAGCATGAGGCATTCCTTTTCCTATCTGAGCTAATCTCATTACTCATATACTAGATTACTTCCTTCTTGCCTCTCTTAAATCTGTCTTGCAAATTATCCCCATTTCTCTTCTCTATCATTCTCTTTCTCCATCTCCTTTGGATTATTGTCTTCAATTCACAATGTGATCTAGTCTCTTCTAACCAGTAAATAAGTTAAATTAAGAAAGAGGGCCAGGTGAAATGGCTCATGCCTATAATCCTAGCACTCTGGGAGGCTGAGGCAGGAGGATCACTTGAGCTCAGGAGTTCGAGACCAGCCTGACCAGCCTGAATAAGAGCGAGACCCTGTTGCTGGAAAAAGAAAAAAAGGAAAAGAAAGAAATAGAATCCCATTATTTCATCACTCACTCAAGTACATAGTTGCTATATTTTCCTTCTTTTCCCCTTTCACTGCTAAATTTTCTGAAATAATAATATTCTTTATTTATTCCACAGTGTGATTCAACCATACTATTTTTCTGAAAACTCCACCTTAGGTGTTCAATACCAGATCCATTAGACCAAATTATACTGCAATTCTCTACCATAATAAGTAACAACTATTTTTTACATCTACTTTGTTTTCTATTAACTTCCCAAAACTTTTCTTTCCTATTTCTTTCCCCTATGTCGCTGTCTTTCCCCTTAATGTTGATGTATTTTCTTTTTTAATACAAAGTCGTTTTCTAGGAATTCGCCTACATGTGTAGTCAACAACATTTTTTAAAGTTTCAGATAGTAAATATTTTCTGCTTCACTGGTTGTAAATGAATGAACATGACTGTGTACTAATAAAACTTTATTTATAATTTGACAAATTTGGCCCCTGTGTCAGTTTGCTGATCCCCTGCTCTATCACATCACCAGAGAGTTTCCTTATCTATTCCTATGGTAGATACTGTCTACTATAAAATAACATCCATATATTTCTTTCATCTAACATTTTCTCTCAGGTTTATACTAATATTTTTAGTGGCAGAATGAACATTTCTAGATGTCATATTCCATAAACACAAAATATTTTTTATTTCAAAGTATTAAGGGAGTACAAAAGTTTTTGTTACATTGATGGCTTTATAATGCTTAAGTCAGGGCTATAAGTGTGCCCATCACCTGAATAATGTTCATTGCACCTGCTAGGTATATCTTTACCTCTTTCTTCCTCCCCTGTACCCCTACTTGGTTTCCATTGAGTTTTATTTCACTCTTTGCACATGTGTCCCCATCGTTGAGTCAATTGTATAGTGAGTACATGCGGTGGTTGCTTTCCATTCTTCAGATACTTCCCTTAGGATAATGATCTCCAGTTTCATCCAAATTGTTGCAAAAGGCATTAAGTAATCTTTTTTCAGGGCTAAGTAGTACTCCATGACATAGATATACCACATTTGTTAATCCACTCATGAATTGATGGGTACTTAGGTTGGTTCCACATCTTTGCAATCGTGCATCATACTGCAATAAACATTTGAGTGCAGGTGTCTTTTTTGATAAAAAGACTTCTTTTTCTTTGGGTAAATACCCAGGTGTGGGATTGCTAGATCAAATGGTAGATTGACTTTTAGTTCTTTGAGGACTCTCCATACACTTTTCCACTGTCCTAATCTGCAGTCCCACCAACAGTGTATAAGCATTTCTTTTTCTATGCATGCACACCAGCATCTATTGTTTTTGGACTTTTTCCTAATAGTCATTCTGACAGGGATAAGGTGATATATCACTGTGGTTTTAATTTGTGTTTCTTTGATGATTAGTGATGCTGAGCATTTTTTCATGGTTGTTTGCCATTTGTCTATCTTCTTTTGAAAAGCTTTTTCTCATGTCTTTTCCAGAAGCACAAAAATTTTTTAACATGCCACAAAATCAAAAATTCTGTACATGCAACTCATGACACCTTTGCTATCTAATAAACTCACAATCACTATTCAAAACCCAGCTTAACTTATACCTCCCATACAAAGTTATTCCTGAGCTCTCGTGTTAAAAGTAATTATTTTTCTTGTGTTTTCCTTTAATATTATGTTAATACTACTATTATTGAAATTTTAAATATACATTGCAACTTAAGTGGCTCCTTTTCCTACAGAGGTATTTATTCATTGAAGAAAAAAATGGAGCTTCATTTCCTTTTATTTATTAGCTAACATAGAGATCACTTTATAGTTAACTCACAAAAAGTATAACACTAATTAATATATACATGAAATATATTTCTCCTAAGGATATGAATTTGTTTTCAAACTAGTATAATCTGAGAGTGTCATTGTTTTGGTATGGTTCACTCAAAGTGCACTAACTGCTGTAACAATTCCAAAATTCCAGTGGCTTACCACTGGAGAGCTGGTATTTTTTGTGATATCATTTTTTTTGTGATACCACCATCCAGTGTGCATAGGGCAGCTTCACTCCCAGTCATTCAATCACTCAGGCTCCTCTGTCTTATGACTCTGCTCTTTTTTTGATCCTGGGGGGCCTTTGCATTCAGCCAGAAGAAGGAGAAGCAGTGTGAAGACAACTCTGAGATTTACATGAGTCAGGCTGAGAGATAGTATCTATCATTTTTGCACACATTCTAATGGACTGCCCTCACTGAAGTGCACACAATTAAACTCAAGAGATTAAATACCAAAGAAACAAGAAAACCTAACTGATAAGCAGGAGAACAACAATAACACAGATATTAAAGAGAAATAGTATCTCTGTTGTAGCCATATTGGTTTTTCTCTTTTGTTCTTTCCTTATTTCTTTTTGTATTTTTTTCTCCTCTATTTTCTTTTTTTTTTGTCTTTATTGAAGTGTAATTTACATATCATGTCTTTACTCCATTTTAGTGTACAATTAAATGGTTATTAGTAAATTTACCAAGTTGTACAGCTATTCACATAAATCAGTTTTAGAGGATTTCCCAGCCCCCATTGAGACCCCTAATACCCATCCCCAAATACACTTCAAGAATTCCCCTCCCCTTCACAGTGCTCACCACATCCCCGGATGTGGGTCCACCCCCCACCCCCAAACACCCCAGTGAACACTCCCACCATTTAAGCACCATAGTGTCAATCAGTCAATACCAATTTGATGGTGAGTACAAGTGGGGCCCGTTCTTCGGGTCTTGTGTCACCTCACTTTGAATAATGGACTCAAGCTTAATCCAGGATAATATAAGTGGTGTTAGCTGAATGTCGTTTCTTAAAATTGAGTAATATTCCATTGTAAACATATACCAAATTTTAATAATCCACTCATGAATTGAAGGGCACTTGGGTTGTTTCCATGACCTAGCAATAGTGAATTGTGCTGCCATAAACATTTGGGTGCAGATGTCTTTATCATAGAATGTCTTGTGCTCTTTTGGGTAGATGCCTAATAATGCTATTGCTGGATCAAATGGTAATTCTA
>CAUYRT010056927.1:0-10486 GCA_963574885.1 Lepilemur ruficaudatus | reverse complement strand
ACTTAGGTTCAAAAAAATCTTTTACATTAGGTAGAGGATATTTCTCTGTTATTTTATTTATTTATTTATATTTATTTATTTATTTTTAGTTGGCCAATTAATTTCTTTCTGTTTTTAGTAGAGATGGGGTCTCGGTCTTGCCCAGGCTGGTTTAGAACTACTGACCTTGAGTGATCCTCCCGCCTCGGCCTCCCAAAGTGCTAGGATTACAGGCATGAGCCACCTCGCCCGGCCTCATATCCAATTATCTAATTATATTTTCTCCTAAATATTTATGTAGTATGTTTTATTTTTATAATTTAATATTTAATCAACATGGAGTTTATTTTGCTTTACTTTTCTAAATAATTGGACGATTATCCCCAAGCCACAATATTGGCCAATATATCCTTTTCCCATCCTTCCATGTCTCTTCTTTCTTTTTCTTTTCTTGTCTTTTTTTTGAGACAGGGTGTCACTCTGTTGCCTGGGCTCAAGTGATCATCCTGCCTCAGCCTCCCCAATAACTAGGACTAAAGGCATGCGCCACCACGCCTGGCTAATTTTTCTATTTATTTATTTATTTTTTGTAGAGCTGGGGGTGGGGTAGGGAGTCTCGCCACGTTGCTCAGGCTGGTCTCAAACTCCTAGGCTCAAGCAGTTCTCCTGTCTCAGGCTCCCAAAGTGCTAGGATTATAGGTGTGAGCCACCGCACTTGGCCCCATTTCCCTATTGATCAATTTCCTTTTATACCAAGACATTCACACTTGCTTTATCAGTTAGAATTTCTGTTGGAGTGTCTGCCTTTGTAATTTACAATTTGCAGTTTGTATTTTTTTTTTCCGAGATGGGGCACTTCTATGTTGCCCAGGCTGGCCTTGAACTGTGGGCTCAAGTGATCCTGCCTTATCCTCTCGAGTAGTTGGGACTACAGGTGTGAACCACTGCACCTGGCTTGGTGCTTGTATTTTAAGGTGAAACTGTTCTCTTCAGCCAAGCTCTGCCTCTCCTAACAGACAATCTGAGAGGTGCCCTTTGAGCTCTCAACATGGTCCATGTTTTATTTTTTTATTATTATTATTTTTTGAGACAGAGTCTCGCTTTCTCGCTTTGTTGCCCAGGCTAGAGTGAGTGCCGTGGTGTCAACTTAGCTGACAGCAACCTCAAACTCCTGGGCTTCAAGCAATCTTTCTGCCTCAGCCTCCGAAGCAGCTGGGACTACAGGCATATGCCACCATGCCCAGCTAATTTTTTGTGTATATTTTTAGTTGGCTAATTAATTTCTTTTTTTTTTTTTTTTTAGTAAAGACGGGGTCTTATTCTTGCTCAGGCTGGTCTCTAACTCCTGAACTCAAACAATTCTCCTGTTAGCATGACTCTGACCCGTCTCCTTGCAAAATACTTTTTTAATGCTTTGTGAGCCTGACTTTTATTTTATTTTATTTTTTTTGAGACAAGGTTTCACTCTGTTGCCCAGGCAGAAGTCAGTGGTGTAATCATAGCTCACTTCAACCTCGGACTTCTGGGCTCAAGTGATCCTCTCATCTCAGCATTTCAAGTAGCCAGGATTACTAGCACGCACCACCATGCCTGGCTACTTTTTAAAATTTTTTGAAGAGATGGGGGTCTCACTGCGTTGCCCAGGTTAATCTTGAACTTGGGGCCTCAAGCAATCCTCCTTCCTTGGCCTCCCAAAGTGCTGGGATTACAGGCGTGAAGACCACCATAATGATGGGAAATTCCTCTGCTTCAGCCATCCAGGATATATGTCACTATTCTCAAACAGTTTCTCTGCACCCTCAATTTTTTTCAGTTTGGGGGTTGTCCATTCATTTTGTCATTTTGTACTTCAAGTTATAGATCACATGGACTGGGAGGCTCTTAGTGCTGAGAATCCTTTTGCATATCATGTGTAGAGTCATTTGACACGTAAGCAGTGACTTCTTTCCTTACTGGGCTTCATAAATGGCTTCCACCTTCCTAGCCAGAGTGGTTAGAAGAGGAGCACTGTTCCAGATACTGACACACTCCCTTGCTTGGGAAGTGGGGACCAGGCACCCTTTGGGGACAAATGACATGTCTAGGGTCCCACAAGACAACAGGGACTGGACCAAGAGTCCTCACACTCCTTTCTTCCTTCATTGGTAACACCTTTTTCATAGGGTTGTGTGGATTAAAGGAGATAAGTGGCATATTAATATTATTCATCATATATTCATTCAAAAATTTTTTGATGATAGAGTGCCTGCTGTGTAAAAGTCGTTTTGGCTCTTAGGGATACAGACATGGCTTTGATAGCATCTGAGTCCTCAAGGAATCCATGTTCCAGGGGGACACTGAGCTGGCCAGCAGGCAGTGGTCAAGCAATCTGGTAAGAGTTAATATTGACAGGCCGCTCCTCTCCACATGCTTTCTGGTCTTTGCAATCCATGCTCCAAGCAGAGTGAAATTTCTAACATGTTACTCCTTTACTTAAAACTCTTATTGCTCCCTTTGGGGGATAAAGTCCAAACACCTTAGGCTGGCCTACTCCACCCTTCCTAGTCAGGTCCTGCTGACCTCGGCAGGATGTCTCTCACCACTGTCCCTGTACACATCATGAGACTGAAGTAATGATGCTTCATAAAATACTGTGACGTACCTCTCAGGCCTCAGTGCAGTACCTCTGCACCTGCTGCTCTTGGCTCAGAATTCCCTCTGCTGCTTGTCTGTCTGGCAAACTTCTACTCATCTTTCATGCTCAGCGCCAAAACCGTCGCCTCTGGGAACCATCTCCTGCCTGTCCCAGGCAGACCTCCTTTTCCTGTTCTCTTTTCTTTGGCCCTGTATGCACCTCTGTTGGAGTAATTGCAATATAATAGTTGTGCTTTGAAAGCCACCAGTCCCTGGCTCAGAGTGGTTTGCAACTAGAAAACATGGTCCAGAAATCCAAAGTAATATCAGAATAACTCAAGTTCTTTATTTGTATTTCTCAAACACCACAAAAAGGACAGACCACAGCTATACTTCATAAAATTCCCCTTTTCTTCCTCATCCCTTGTCCTTCACATACTACAGGTGTCCCTGAGCCTCTGTCTTCACCACTCCTTCTCTAGTACCTCCCTGTTCCCTGTCTTCTAAGGAGCTTTTCCTCCTTCTTCTCACCCAGCTTGTGTGTGTGCGTGTGTGTTGGGGGCATGGGTGGTCCCTTAATGCTGCCCATTCTCAGATCATCCATCCCAAAAGCCCAAAGAACTGCACTGGCAGGGAAAGACCCTCGTCAGATGGTGGGGAGAAAATAAAACTACATAGGCAAATCCCTTTAGTGGTGGGGGAGAGAAAAGCTTTACTCATTTCGTCTGGTTACATTAGAATGGTAGGCAGCAGGCACTTTGGAGACTGGCTGGGATATGTTGGTCTTAGTGCACCTCAAACTGTTTTTGGTACATACTAGAGACTTGATAAATATTGGTTCAGTGAATGTAGGAGCACTGAGAAGTAATCAACAATTCTGTCTTGGGTGTAATAAGGATATTTGACAGGGATGTTTGACCTAGGCCTTGAAGCAGGAAGTTTATCTTAGGCAGTAAGAGGCACATCTCTACTCTGGAAGGGGGACTTAAGGGTGAAGGATGTTAAAGTTGAGAGAGGGTGGGGAGAAGGTTGAAGGAATTCTACTTGATGGCTTTATTTTTCTCTATGAAAAAGGAGAATTGGGAGTATAGAATGGGGAAGGGACAAAGGTTTGGAAAAGCCGCTACTGGGAAGGTCTACGTACAAATAGAACAATTCCTAGACAGTGTCCGGGGCTCAGCTGAGGGTGGAGGCAATGATTTGTGAATTTGATCTTTGCAGAGCCTCAGATGGTTGGGTTACAATAGGGATTGGGGATTTATTAATTCATTTTCAGGGTGAATGGAGAAAGGGAGCGGAGGACTCCCTAACACTGACGAACAAATATGGAATGCATTAATTAGACTGTGAGAATGAAGGCAGAAAAGTAGGTTCTGGTTGGGAAGGGGAGAGCTGGGCTGTAAGAGTTCAGATGGAACAGTTGTGTGACCTCCCCCGCCCCTGCACAGCTGAGGGGCTGGGAGAGGTCACTGGAGACAAGGACGTCAAGGAACTGAGGCCTGGTTGGCCCAGAGGTTGGCAAAGTCTCCCAGAATCCAGGGCGGCACCACGAGCCAAGTGACAGCCCCTCAGGATTGGTTGACAGGGAAGCATATTTGAGAAGATGGCGGCCCAGCCAGAACCTCATCAGAGTAGGTCTGTACACTGCGCGGCATACAGTGTGCAGGAGGGTGGGGAGGAGCGAGGGGAATGCCAACGCTTCCTCCCGCTTGGACAAAGAAGCGATGTGGGAAGGGGACAGTCTCTGCACTAATAGTGGACTAGGGTCAGGACTGGATTTCCCGGACCCGTGCGCAGCTGCAGCCTCTGTGAGCCCTCTCTGGGCCTAGTGTCCCAGCATGGCTCAAAGGGAGCGCGGCAGAGCGACAGTGCTCCCGTGAGGTATGGGAGTGAGCGGCAAACATGGCGCCTGGGAAAGCCTCTGCTTGAACCGCGGCGCAAGACCCGGCAAGGCCTGCTGGAGGTGTCGCGCCTCCATGGCGACAGGCCGCGTGGCCCGGAAGTGGGCGGAGCTCGGGGTGGGCGGGGCATCTCTGTGACGCCAGGGGCTGGGCCTAAATGGCGAAAGCCGAGCGGCTCACGGGGGGGTTTGAACTGGCCAATGGGCGAGCTGCCGACCGGGTGTCGGAAAAGGAGGCGGAAGAGGGGAGGAGCCGCCGCCCGAGCCGGACTGCATCCGCCGCGGCGTCTCCATGGCACGACCCTGGCCTCCGACTTCAACGACTTCATAAGGAGGCGTTTCTGGGCGCAGCCGTGTCGCTCCTGGTGAGAGGCCGCCGCTGGGCCCGGTCCCCGCGGGCGAGATCGCCCCGCACCTGCACCCCCGGCGCGGTCGGCCCAGCGCGTTCGTTCGGGTGGCGCCCGCCTCCAGCCCCCTGGCGCGCTCGCTCGTCCCTCTCCTGTCAGAATCTGGCCCCCGCCCCGCCCACCGGCGCGGGGCTTCTCTTCCTCCCGCTAACGGGCGGGCCGGCCGCCTCCCTCCACTCCTGGCCACCGGCAGGGCTCTGCCGCCCTCAGGCAGGGCTTCGCCCTTCTCTCTATGGGCAGAAACTGGTCCCCTCCTGCTCGCTGGTGGGTGGCGGTCCCTTCTCTCCACCGACGGAGGCTGGCCCTTCGTCCTCCTGCCCGCCGGCGGGCATCGTCTGGTCCGCCTCTTCCTCCCTGCGGGCTCCGCACAGCAGTTATTCGCCTGGTCCTCGCAGGCAGCGCTTTCCCCCGGGCACCGCCTCCAGGCCGCCTGGGACCTCACCTGGGTCCTGCTCGCTCCCCGCACAGCCTGGTGTCTGACTCTCCCTCTCTCGGATGTTCAGCCCCAGCTGGCCCCTGCAGTCTGGGGTACCCGGCTCGGGGCCGAGTGCTCTTGTCCCCTTGTAGTCTCTGCTCCTCCCTCCTTCAAATACTATTGGTCCTCTCGGTACCTATTCTGCCGGGAACGCCCCTTCTCCTAGGAGACAGTTGCCCTGGCCCCCCCCGGAATATCCCTCTAGCTCCGTGCGTGGGTTCCGGCCCCTTGGGGCCCACTTGGGGCCTAGCGGTTCTCTCTACGCACCCCAGCCAGCACCTCAGGTTTTCCCCTGGTAGCCACCCACCCTCCTTCCCGGGTGGGGCCAGGCATGGAAGTCCCTTCCTTTGTAGTTCCATCCCCCTCCCTCCCTGGGGAGGGGAGCTCCTGCCGCGCCCCCCACCCGCAGGTCGCTCAGCCTCTCCTATCTCCCCCCACTTTGGCAGGACAGTTGCTGTGCGACTTGGACAGTAGAGGAGCGCCTCCCAAGTTTTCATCCAACTGCCACCCCCAAAGCTTCCACCCTCCTCCCCTCAGAGAGGACGTTTGATGCCGGGCCCCTGAGATTCTCATTGACAAGCCCCTCTGGGTCCCCCTGAACAGAGCCTGCTGACCCAATTGCCCACCTTTGCGGCTTTGATGCCTAGCCATGTCTGCCTCGTCCTCAGGCGGCTCCCCCAGGTACTGCCAACGTGGGGGGGCACCTCCGCTGTAGGGCAGGGAAAGGTGGTCAGGGGTCCCCAGACCAGGCTTGCTGGAGGCTTCTCTTTTCAGCTTCCTTGTTTTGTGTATTGAAAGTGTGGACTAAAACATTTTAAAATCATTTTTATAGGGAAGGAGGAAAGAAATCACACACAATATCGCATCTTTGCCTCCTTCGCTCCTTCCCTGTCCAGGTGCCCCAGCTTTTTGCTAAGCAAACAGGGTCACCCTTGTTGTCTTCAGTGGAGTACTAGGTTCAGAGCCTTTCTGAAAGGAGGCCTGGTGTAAATAAATGACGGTCATGTAGGAGGTCGATGTGGCAGTTAGGAGGTGTTGATGGAATCTGGGTGGTTTGACAAGAAGCACACTGAGAAAGAGATTTGCCAAAGCTATTGGTTTTAAGTGAACAACAGTGCTCTAAACTAGGAGGGGGAAAAATCTGTCTTCTCAGTTTCTGTATTTCTTGGCTAACTGATTGACAGGGTTCAATAAATATATATTTTTAGGCCGGGCGCGGTGGCTCACGCCTGTAATCCTAGCACTTTGGGAGGCCGAAGCGGGAGGATCGCTCAAGGTCAGGAGTCCGAAACCAGCCTGAGCAAGAGCAAGACCCAGTCTCTACTAAAAATAGAAAGAAATTAATTGGCCAACTAAAAATATATAGAAAAATTTAGCCGGGCATGGTGGCGCATGCCTGTAGTCCCAGCTACTCAGGAGGCTGAAGCAGAAGGATCGCTTGAGCCCAGGAGTCTGAGGTTGCTGTGAGCTAGGCTGATGCCATGGCACTCTAGCCAAGGCAACACAGTGAGACTCTGTCTCAAAAAAATAAATAAATAAAAATAAAATAAAAAAAAATAAATATATATTTTTTATTTTTTTTTAAATCAAGGTGTGATATATAAATAGCAAAATGGATACTAAAGTGCTTATATGTTTTTACCTCCCCAAGCATTTGTGGGGAGGACATGGTGATAATTTGGGGCTGTCAGGAGGCAAAGGGATGAATCAAATGATTATTCCAGTCCCTTCCCATCCTGGAATTCTTGGATATACTGCTGTCAGATTTTAGAGCAGATTAAACTTTTCCTATCTTTGCAAATCTCCTGAAGGGGCTGTACAGCATATGTGTAGCAAGGCCATTTGCACATGGCATTGAACCAAATCTGCTGCTTAGGGATTTAAAGGGTAGCAAGGGGACTATTTTGGAAAATAGATACTTTTTTCATCCTGTTGGGTGAATATTTGAGCCTTTGTTTAGACAGGTTGAGTCATAGTGACTTTTTGTTTCTGAGCTTAATGTTCTGTCTTTTTATGTCAGTCGTTCACTGAGCATTTCTCCAGGGTCGTCTCTGCCCCAGGCACTGTCCTGGGCACTTCCACCCTCGGCCAGACTAGCGCTTTGGCTGCTGCTCACGTGCTGCCTGCTTTCTGTCACCTGACAGGATGACAGCTAGGTGATTCAGTGAAGGTCACAATATATGTGATGCGGTGGCAGGTTAAAAGGCCAGCATGTGAATGCTTGTCAACCTGTTTCCATCCTACTGCTGGGCACACCGTGCGTGTCTGGTTCTCGCCTAAAGGGAGCCAAGGAATTCCAGGCTGGCTCTCCCAGCTGTGAACTTGTTAGCTACCATATGCAGGGTGTAATTTTGGGAGATCTAAGAAATAAGAGAGCCCCAGTGTTTTGCTTATAATCTGGTTCTTGTGCCTGGGTGCAGGTTTCCATCGTGTGGGAAGAACGGAGTAACGAGTCTCACGCAGAAAAAAGTTTTGAGAACACCTTGTGGCGCACCCAGTGTAACTGTGACGGTAGGTGACTGCTCACAGAGCAGCCCTCTCTGGTCTGTGACCCTGCCAGAAACGCTTCTGCACACCTTTTCTAGGAGCTGCCTTACCTGCTGGGCACCACTGTGGCCCAGGTGCTCTGCTAGGTGCTGTTATGCACATACTGCTGATTTCTTCTTTTTTTGGTGGTAAGGCTGCCAAGTGTGAGAAGATTGTCTTGACCTTATCCTTCTAGGCAAATCCTAAAATCTTTAAAACAGATTTTCAAATAATACATAGATAAAATAGAGGAAAAGAAAAAGAAGAAAAAAAAGTTTAAAAGAATGGGGGGACGGATGGGACCTGGTGGTGGGTGAGGGTTATGTAGCTAGGGTTCTGCCTTGCCTGTGTTTTCTTTAGAATCTATACAACCTCCTCACCCTTGGCATTTCCTCCAGCCTTCTGTTTCTGCAGTCTTTCACCTGCCTGCTGTCTGGTTTGTTCTGCACCCTACCCATTTTGTGTGTTTCCCATGCTAATCTGCATATCCTGTTGAGATTCCTGTGTAGAAGGATCCACCTGCTTTCCAGCTGTGCTACACTAAACCCAAAGAGGAGCTATGCATTCCAGCAGGCTTAGAAAGAGATTCAGTTTTGAGACCCCTGGGGCCTGGGTGTGGACTCTCTTGTAGAACTGGTGGGTCTTGCAGACCCCTCTCATGAAGAGTCCTGGGTCTTCCTGGTGGTCTTCAGCTGGGATCTCCGCAGGAGCCTGCTGAATGATACTCCCGCCTTGGTGCCTTCCTGCATGCCAGTAGTTGGTAGCTGTCCTGCTCGCTTGGTGGCTAGGCTTTTGGTGGCCCCCAGAGGCTGTGAGCTCTGTTTTTATGTCCAATTTACTCATTCACAGATCAACCATTTTTGTGTTATCCTCCCCTGCCTGCCAGAAGCGAACCATGAAGGACCGCTCTTCAACTCCCCCCTTACATGTTCACGTGGATGAGAACACCCCTGTCCACGTCCACATAAAAAAATTCCCGAAACCATCAGCGACCAACAGCCAGGTAGGAGCATGCCCGTGGGGCGAGGTAACAGCTGTGGATCAGAGTGATACTTTTCAACCCAGCCTCCTCACGCTTCTGACGCCAGAGGTTTGGGACACAAACACTCTCTTTCAGAGGTCAGTTACCTGGTTGAAAGGTAGGCAGGCCTGTCATCCAGAAGCGGCAGAGTAACCTTAGCAGAGGCTCCCTTGCAGAATTGGAGGTGGATGCCACCAGAGTGACACCATGGCTAGCTGGGTGTAAAAGTGATGCTGAGTTTGTCCCTTTCCACAGAAATCTCATAAGCGAGGAATGAAAGGGGACACCGTGAATGTGCGGCGGAGTGTCCGGGTGAAAACCAAGGTACCTTGGATGCCCCCTGGAAAATCATCTGCCCGGCATGTGGGATGCAAGTGGGAGGTAGGCTCATTCTTGTTCAGGCTTTTATTCTCGGACTGGTCAGATTCTAGCAGGCCTCAAGCTCGGTATGATTCAGAGTCGGCTGTAGCTATTGGGACATCCAAACAGGCCCTGCTTACTAAGCACCTTGCTAAACCCTGAAAGTATGTGGGTCTCTTCTTAAGTCTTTACAACACTGCTGTGTAGTAGGTCCTATTCTCCCAGTGTACAGATGAGGAAACCAAGGCTCAGAGAAGGTAGCAGAGCTGGAGTTAGCACTCATTCTAGAGGCTGTACTATTAGCCTTTCTGCTTTGCATGTGGGGAGCCACATATATTTTCCTATGTAACTATTATTGTATCTGAAGCATAATTTAAAAACTGTATACCAGAATATACATATCTAAGAAAGCATCACCTCTTTTGAGGTAGTCCCCATAACAGACCATACACGTATTCCATAGAAGCCATCAAAACTACTTTTTGGAACAAAACCTCTTGCCTTCAGTATTAGTGGCCAGGAGAACTGCTGTCCTTTTTTAGCCACCTCTCAACATGTTTTGCTTATCCGCCTATCCATCCATCCATCCATCCATCCCATCCGTGCAATGACTTATGCAGCATACGTTTATTGAGAGTTGTGCCAGGCCCTCCTGGACGTTGTTACAGCTGCAAAATGAGCAGATGTGCCCTCCTTATGCCCATATTTTAAATAAGATCCCATTATTGGGACAAGTAAAGAACTTGGGACTACTTTAAGAGAATGATGACTGACTTATTTGAAGATTTAGTCTTTTTATAGTTTATTACTTTTAAAATTAGAAATCAGGCTGGGTACAATGGTGCATGCCTGTAGTCCCAGCTACTTAGGAGGCTGAAATGGGAGGATTGCTTGAACCCAGGAGTTTGAGGCCAGCCTGGGCAACATCAAGACCACCCTATCTCAAAAAAAAATTAGAAATCAAAAACAAAAGTAATTCTTTGAAGTTGATAATCATACCTCATAATTTCAACTCCCCAATTTACCAATTTATCCCTAAGAGACAAAAGGAGTATATGGGGTGTTCTTGGGAATAAATGGAAAGTGTTCTGACCAGTGCAAGAAACTACAAGAAAGATTAGAATTAAAATGCTGTGTTAGGCCGGGCGAGAAAGCTCACACTTGTAATCCTAGCACTCTGGGAGGCTGAGGCAGGAGGATCGCTC
>CAUYRT010056925.1:0-47804 GCA_963574885.1 Lepilemur ruficaudatus | reverse complement strand
TCTGAGAAGTGGCCCTTACAACCCTTGTCAAATTACCTCGGAACTCACAGGACCGGTGTTATCCACGTCACTTGTTTTCGTTCAGCGTTGGTTTGACTTTGCTGAGTGTCATTTCCCACACATGAGCCTCATCTCTTCAGTCACAGTATTAGCTGGGGGAAGACGCTGGTCGTGTTTTCCTTTCCTTGTTTGCCTTGCTCTCAACTACGGACTTGTGGAGCGTAGTTGCTAGGAAGGGTTTGTTGATAAATAGAGAAGCTGATTGATTGGGGAGATTTTTCTTGAAAGAAACAGAGGCTTTTAAAATATATATATATTATATATATATAAAATATCTATATGTAAAATTTTAGAAATTTCATTACAAGGTGGACTGTTTTCATGGACAAGAAATCCACATCTTATAGCAAATTCATTCTACCCAGATCTTTTTTTTTTTAATACAAATTGGTTGGAAATATGACAGATTTGGACAAGTGGGATAAGAATGCACATACTTTTGAAGGGAGTGAAGGCTCCGTCCCATCCATCTTTGCTGCATGTTGCTCTGTTCTGTGCACTAACAGTGGAGGTATCAAAGGTAGTATCTAATGTGATTTTTTTCTAACCGGTTTAAGGTATCTTGTCTATAGCTATTAATATTTATAGTCCCAGCGGTGTTGGAGTTAGAGAAAAATCTATGTTTTAATGAACACTTTTCTAAGGAAAGACCACTAATGTTGTACTCATACTACTCATTGCCTGGCTTTAGCTGTCTCACATGGCAGCTGGTGCTTTTATTACTGTATAAAATATCTGGCACTTTCGTAATAAAGAAGCTAAAGATCCCACGGCTCTCTTCCCAGGCAAAGGGGGCCATAAAAGTGCCATTTAGTAAACTCCATCCTTTCTAGCTAATAAAATACACCGTGTAGGAAGTGAGACGATCAGAGTTGATTTGGTCCTCAGAGTCTCCTAAAAACAAGAAAAAGGGTATTGTCTCCCTAATTGTTTGATTGTTCGGCGTGGCTTTCAGAATAGAACATATAATAACCCAGCCGCAGTTCTCGTCTTAGACGCTGCAGGGTGCACGCGACCCTTTTGCTGGGTGCTAGAGGGATGGCCACACAGGTGTGTGCAGAAGCCTCGGCTGCCCGAGGTCCCTACCTGTGAAACACCTGAGTCAATGGTAGGTTTACTAACTCCTCATTTGAACTCTGAATAATATGCACCAAAAAACTCACCAAGACTGAGAAAATAAACCACATATCTACCTGTCTGGACAGCTTAAAAGAAATCATGGTAAAGCAGAAGAAATCAGTAGTGATATTAATGCAAGTAGGAACGTGAAACTATTTAATATGCCACAAAACCACATTTGTTCAGGCACTGTCTATGTGGAATTCAGGATAATTTGTGTAGGGCTTAGAGGGAAGTTTCTTTATAGTCCCTTGGAGAAAAGGTTTTGCCAAGTAAATGAAAACCAGAATCAAGGAATCTGATTTGTTTGCAGACTAAATTAAACAACCATATATATCAAAGTGTCAATTTTCCTAAAACAAAAGTTAATTGTCAGAGGCAGGCATGGGCGGAGGAGCATTTAAAAATCTTTATGATGTAAGTTGTATTCCAGGACTGGGGAATACTTGCCCATGTGATGGCAGGCTCCCAGTGACACCCCACACACCATTTAATTTACGGCAAAGTGGTCCTAAGGGCATGATCTCCGGAGTCAGACCTCCCAGATGCTTCACCATTGTACCCTCACCAGCCACGCAAGTTCGGACAATTTCCTTAATTGCTCCATCTATAAAATGGGCATAATAATAGAGCCTATCTCATATATTTTTACAGAGATTAAAGAAAACTAGCTATTTAAGATATATATATTTTCTTATTAGGACCTTTAAATAAATGCATTCATAAATTATTAACAACTCAATATAATTTCTGTATGTTTCAATAATTCTGTCTTTCCTTTAGTAAAAACACAGTCACAGATTTTACTGTATCTGTCTGTCTTTTACTTCCTCCCTTAGGGGGTGCCCACTGTTATTTGCATTTGAAGAGAAACTACCAGTGGTCCTGTAGGTGAAGGCTTATGCTCCCTAATGCAAATGAGCTGATGAAAAGCAGCAGGAAATGGCAGGACTTAAGTATATACAGAAAATGTAAAGAAAATTTGTGGAATCATAAGTACTTTTCTGTTAAATTAACTCATATATCCTTTAATAAGCAAGAGACCGTTAACCTGAGACTGTCTCTGTACTTTGAATTCCTATGTGACAAAATATAACTTACTATGTAAACAATCCAATCATTTAACTACAGTGGAGAATGGCTTTTATCAAAAAGTACCAAAACAATAAATGTTGGCATGAGAGAGGAGAGATAGGAACACTCCTGCACTGCTGGTGGGACTGCAAACTAGTGCAACCTCTGTGGAAAGCAATCTGGAGATACCTCAGAGAGATACAAGTAGATCTACCATTTGATCCAGCAATCCCACTACTGGGCATCTACCCAAAGGAACAAAAGACATTCTATAAAAAAGACACCTGCACTCGAATGTTTATAGCAGCACAATTCACAATTGCAAAGATGTGGAAACAACCCAAGTGCCCATCAATACATGAGTGGATTAATAAAACATGCTATATGTATAACAAGGAGTTCTACTCAGCCACAAAAACAATGGTGATCTAGCACATCTTACATTATCCTGGATGGAGCTGGAGCCCATTCTACTAAGTGAAGTATTGCAAAAATGGAAAAATAAGCACCACATGTACACCACATGTACCACAGCAAATTGGTAGTAACTGATCAACACCTAAGTGGACATACAGGAATGACATTTATCAGGCGTTGGGCAGATGGGCGGGAGTAGGAGGGGATGGGTATATACATACATAATGAGTGCGATGCACACCATCTTGGGGATGGACAGGCTTGAAGCTCTGTCTCTGGGGGTGAAAGGCAATGAATGTAACTTAAACATTTGTACTCCCATAATATGCTGAAATAAAAAAAAATAATATCCCACACACATGGTGTAACTTTACTCGTCTGTACTGCTAAAAAGAAATGTCAAACACAAAGCATTTACTATCAGCTGTGAGTACCATCATAAAGAGATTATCTCAGAGGCTCGCACACACCCACACAGGCTCCAAAAGCAAACTTTTCCAAATACAGTCAAAATCAAAGTTCAGATAAAATGTACTTGCACAAACATTCTCCCATAGAAAACAAAATCACACACATGGAATCAAATGCTAAAGCACACACAACTACACTTTAGGCTAAAAAGGAGGCAAAAACTAACTTCATTCATGACCCAAATGCTTTCTGTAAAATTGTTTGACAGACAGAAATAGGCACACATAGCCCACATGTAGACAAGTAGATATGCATACACAAAATCAACTAACTGCAAATAAACATAATCCTTTGGATTACTGTCATAATCCTACATGTGTTTTTGCCTTGCCTCATATTTTACTTAGAAAAATAGATTTTATGCCATTTGTAACAACATGATTAGAGAGTAAATATATAAAATCAAGACTGGTCAGAAGTAGGGATAGGACCCTCTTGTTCAGAAGAAAGTACCTCTTTGAACTCTTTTTCCTTTGGTCATACACTTCCTCTTCTCTTTGCTCCTCTAGCTGTGGGGTCACTTTGGTTCCATAGAAAAGCCAAACTTTCTCAGCAATTGTTTCTGGATTCTGGTTTCCTTTTGAATATTTAACCCTGACGGTAAGATAAGTGTACAATTGGTCACCTTATTCCTGTTTGCTGCAACTCACTATTTTTCATCCCATTATCTCTCTCCCTGCATTAGTGAATACTTCCCATGTTAGTCTGTTCTGAAGTTGTTCATGCACTCATTGCACATTAATTAAGTGTAGGACCTTGAGGACACAGAGGTGAGTGAGTGGGGCTTTGGCCCTAAAGAGGCTTGTAGCCCACTATCTAGGCCTTGACTCACTGAAATCTGCCTCTAGCTCCTCTCTGAGTCTTTCTCTGTTTTCTCCCACTGCTAAATGCTGCCAGTCTCAGAGTTTAGTCTCTCCCAGGATACCTGCAACTTCCAAGCTGCCTTGAATTGATGTGTTTATGGGAATAGAAAAGATTAAAGATATCCCCCAGAGTTCTTTCCTTTCCCCAGAATTTACACAGACATTTTTAATAGTGTACATAGCAACAATAGTCCTATATTTGTGGTTGAGCCCAAAGAAATGATCCTGGTGATGGTCAGTTTAGGTCAATAAGAATAGCAGTTATTTTATTACGGTGAATTTGGGAAGGGAGATTACTTTCTAGTAGGTCCCATAAGACCCCAAATCATCTTACACACACAGAATAGACGTGAAAGATCATCACAATATGGCTGAATCTTGATGAATGTTAAGGATCCGGAAAATAAAGTTATGTGGATTTCGCCTCTCTATAGTAAACCAAGCTACCTCATTCTGTATTCTGGTGGTACTCCCACTTTGGATTTTATCACATAAGAGTTTTGTTTCTCACTCTGCCTAAAGAACAACAGTATCATCTGCTGCTGTCAATTACACTTTAAATAATTTGTAACAAATGTAAGCTAGCACTGGTATCCTGAAAAATCTTTTCTGTTTCTTAATGGGAGCAATTTCCATACCAGATATGAAAACAGCATCTCCTATTTGATCCCTGTGTTAGTTTCGGTTGTTAACTCCATACCACTGAGATCTCACAGCCAGTGGTCCTCAGGCTTTTTAGCACCAGGACCAGTTTCATAGAAGACAGTTTTTCCATGGGGAGGAGGGCAGAGCTCACGTGGTGATGCAGGCGATGAGGAGTGGCTCTCGATACAGGTGAAGCTTTCCTTGCTTTCCCTCAGCTCACCTCCTACTGTGTGCCCTGCTCCATTCGTAAGTTTCATGGAAGACAGTTTTTCCACGGATGGGGGCAGGCATATTTTGGGTGAGGGAGGACAGTGGCAGCGGAGCTCTAACAGCCCACAGACCCGTGCTAGTCTGAGACCCTGGGGTTGGAGACCGCAGTCATAGACAATAGGACTAGTAATGAGAAAATACCTTGTCACTTACATTTGAGTCACTAGCTGTGCTTGACACAAACATGCACAAGTGAGATGGTTCAGGGTATTTCACAATAAATCAATCAGAGACATAAGAATTGCTCAGTCAATGTCTTCTTTTTTGAACCTTGATAAATAGTCATCTTCTCAATACTTTACCTGCCACCTAAATGAAAGGGATTACTGAACAGATCTCCCCCCTTGAGCCTGAACCCAAGGCATAAAAATAAAATTCAAGTAACAATCTAAAACTCAGACAGATAAACTTCTACTGATTCTTGCATGTGGAGGTGGAGTTGGAGTTAGAAACAATCACCAAATGTTTAATACCAAACCTTTCCCTTCATGATACACAATTTCTGTTGGTGCTATACACAACATATCCTTCTTGGTATTTTTTCACTGTTGAGTTCTGGCAGGCTGTTTCAAGGTTCATCTTTGGAAATAGTACTAAAGTAACAAGTAATACTTGGCAATGAAAGAGAAATAGGTTTAATCCTTGAGTGAGGTTCAATTGCAAGAAATCTCATCTTCAGCAACAAAACAAACAACTTTTAGATGGTCTGGACCACTGGTGGTTTCCTGATTCTGTTCCTTAGATCTATAAGGTTCTGCAGAGGTCTCACAAGAAAGTTAAGAGCTATAGTAATTTTAATAAGACCTCAGAGGAGAAGGATCCAGCAACATTAATTTTTAAGTGCCTGTTTTTGTTATTGTTTTTATTTGGAAGGATCGTGTTTTTTGGCTGGTTGGTTTTAAGCAACTCTTAACTGCTCAGATTTAGAAGCCACAGTGAGTTGGACAAAATGCGCTGTGAGCCTTCAAACTTCCAACAACAGGATAGATTGCTTTCTGCCCTGTTATTGTTATAGATTATTTCCAAAATGAATGTTATTCAAAAGGGGAAACTATTGAAAATATGGTAATTTATTCAGTCAGAAAAAATAATTTGATCATTTGAAGTAGTGAATATTAAAAAATGGAAGGGTAGCTAGTCAAGTCACGGTACAATGTATTCATCCCTGGTCAGTTACCTGAACTTAACTATACTCATACCACACATAAAATAAATTGTGATACAAATTAAAAATAATGGGAAAACTATTTGCAAAACATAAGGAAAGAGATTCCCAAGTGACAATTCAAAATCTGTGTTTGAAGCGTAACTGGGCTTGGTATCAAAAAATGTAAAATGTGTTTAATTTATCTCTGGGAGATTAATTTGTAGTAGATCCTAATTTTGATACTCCAGGAATAGGTTATAATACCTAAGCTCAAAAATAGTTTGGGGTAAGAGAAAGTCAAGATACTAAACTGCAATGAGCTTCAGGAATTTTATAGGTAACTGGCTTGGAATATATAGCAATAATAAAAATAATAATCAGATTTATGGAATACTTGCTATGTGCCAGGTTTGTTGAATACATGTATTATCTCTTATTTATCTCCCACAGTTCATACCTTTAAAACACGAATGTACAATCCAATATTAAAATGATACCGAGCAAAGAGTAGCTTGCAGCACAGCAGGTCTTCATTTGTAGTTAGAGATGCCCAGTTATGCCAGTACGGTGGAGAGCACATAAGAAAAGGGAAAGACATCAGAAAAAGTTGGAGATGGCTTTGCATCCTTGCAGCCCAACACAAATTTCTCTGAAGGAACCAAAATCAACACTTGGTGAAAGGCTACAAATAACATAAAAATGTGAGTACATGAGTACACGTATTGCAGCTTTGCCTAATGTAGTAAAACTCTTGGGACTAAATGGTCATATAGCAGAAAACTTAAAATGGCCTTCTGCTATAAGGTGATGTATTAGATTTCTAGGTCTGCCATAACAAAACGCTACAGATTTCTTTGCTTAAACAACAGAAATTTATTTCCTCACCATTCTGGAGGCCAGAAGTCCAAAATCAAGGTGTCAGTAGATATGGTTTCTTCTGAGGCCTCCCCGCTTGTCTTGCAGATGACACCTTCCCCTTGGTCTGCATTCAAAGTCTCTCTTCTTACAGGAATACCAGTCATATTGGATTAGGGTGTACCCTAAAGGCCTCATTTTAACTTAATTACCCCTTTAAAGAACTTTATCTCCAACTACGGTTATATTCTAAGGTATTAGCAGTTAGGGTTGCAGCATATGAATTTGGCAGAGCTGCAGGGGGTGCAATTCAGCTCATAATAGGTGGATTTATAGATGTAGTACATCAAACATTTAGGGAAAAAGTAACATTTCTGTACAAAAGACATACAGCAGTCTCTTAGAATTTCTAAACTTAGTGGGGCAGTTGTTATACGTTCACTTGAAAACATTATTTAATTTTTTCCATTATCATTTACTTCTGAGTCTGTGTTAATCATATTAATTTCCTCACCTTCCCTCTGTGTGTGACCTCTGGCTAAATTTGAACTTAGCCAACTGAGTCTGAACGTGATTGTCAAGATTCCACTGGGGCCCTGAAAAAGAAAACACAGAATACAAGCAATTTTCCCAGAAGATAAGCCCATTTCTACATTTTAAAAAAGTACCTAGTTAGTGAAAGCTGGAAACAATAAAACACATGAGTACATGAGAGAAAAATAAAATCACGGCAGATCAAAGAAAAAGGAAGTGACAATCAAACATAAAGTGATCTAGCAATCATCAAGTTGTTCTGTTACTAACTTAATTTGTCCATAATTTAATTTGATTTGTTCAATTTACTTAGTAAATTATTATAATAGTCACTTGGAATCATAGTACCTTTAATAAATTCAAGACAGTGATAAATATGTAAAAACAGGGGACTATTTAATTTCATTGAAACTGCTAATGAAATCATTTTTAATATATGTACACTTGACCACTTAGTGTTTAAATTATCAAGAAATCTGAGTTTGAATAAGCTCCAATTTAGTTTAGCTTTTTGTTGTTCTTTCTGAAATTCATGAAGTGCATTTTGGTTATTAGTGTTAAGAATATATGTGCAGATTTATATATACCAAAAATCAAATAACATTCTCCTACAACATAACAACTGCTTACATAATACAGCTAAAGTTGTGATAGCCATGTTCTCTAAAACCAACCAATATTCTAGAAAAATTTTAGTTAATATAATTTTTAAAAGTAATAATAATATTTTAATTAATAAAATGAAATCCTCAATCCTTGGTCAATTTACCTTTTATATAACATCAAAATGTATTGTATAAGTATTTCTTAGCATGTATGGAGGTATTGAAAGCTTGAAACTATTTCTTCTGTTTTAAATTTTGAGTATATTCTCCCCTACCAGTTAACGCTGGAGTTAGCTAGTATTGGGGCCAGGGGTATGCAACTGGGATCATTTCTAACATAAGGCAAGATACATTTAGAACCTTTGAAGTGTTACTTCCAAATTCACTGAATTACTTCATTTTTCTCCTAAAACTAGCATAATTTAAGGAAGTTGTTCATTAAAGAAGCCCACAGCTGTAAATTGTAACCCAAGTTTATGTTTGTTGCAGTCTTTCTCTTTAGCCAACAGTAGATACTGCTAAGACCACTAATTGTAAAGTAATGTATATGATGTCTGTCACTCACTTGTAAAGCACTTCCTGAACAAAGCAGATACAATCGTCTGATTTTCTGTTTCAGTGGCCATTTAATGTTAAAACATCTCTAAGAAAACCATTCTAAGTAATGTCTCTAAGTAAATCCATATATGTGGGAGATGGAAATGGCAACCCATCATGGTGTAATTCTCTGACAACCAGAGTTCTTGTTAACTGTTAGTAATGGGATTTAAAAAATTAGTAATCTTACACAGTTATTAGTCTGAAAGACTGAGAGGTTCTACCTCATGCAGCAAAGGGCAGTAATGCACACTTACTGTGGTAAGAAAGGAGAGCTAGAAATTACTACAAAGCCATTTTTCTGGAGAAAAATGTTTAAAGACTTTTCCTATACCAGTGTTATTGGATGGAGGAGAATGAATAGAATCACCTGTTCTTCCCATGAAAAGATTGCAATACTACTCAAATATTAGATTGCCAACATTAAAAAAAGAAAAACTTTAAAAAGTTTTCCCGTATCCATCTAGACTCACAAGGGCCATCTTTCTTTGTCAGAGTCTATGCAGAGGTTGTCCATGTGGCATTGTAAAAGCTATTTCAAACTACTCAGAACAAAGGCAGGCATACAATGTTATAAATCATCCAATGAATGGGCAGAATGCATTGGAAATTAACAATACTTATTTAATCTCATTTGCTGCCCCTTTATCCTCTGTCTTTCTCTGGGTACCTGAAAAAAATAAAGGCAACAAAATCTAGGAATTTCAATACTTATCCCCTAGTTCTTGTGACTTCCCATCAGCCTAATAATGTTTGCAACTTTTTGTCCTGGTTCTTTCAAAAACTACTTCAACAAGCTGTTTCCCTCCTCACTCACTTCCCCCTGACCTTACCCCATGTTCCACTGCTTGAGATAAACTATCAAATAAAGCAGCCCTAACACAACAGGGCGGGGAGTTATTATTCAAAAATGCCATAGGTAAAAATCTGAAGGTAGAATTTGGTAATACATGATGGTGTAGTTTTTCTACCTCCTGCATTGCTATCTAAAACCAGAAAAAGATATGAGGATAACAAAACCAAATATACAGGTATGTGTGCACACACATATATACAACATTTATAGTAAAATTAGGTGAAAAGGTGAGTGAACATAATCCCTAATAGTTACAAGGCCCATATAATATCAGTTCCTATGGAAGTGGAAATTTCAAGGAAAGCAATGGAGCTCTGCAAATAAGCAAATACTCAAATCTCCAACAGGTTGGAGAAACATAGGTTGGAAAGAACAAAGCCAATCTGAGAATAGACAAAATCAGAAGGGAATAGGTTCTGTAGGCTAATCAAGAAACAAAGCCCTTCAGTGAGGAAAAACTATTGTGAATGGAATCCAAATTGAGCAGTCCAGGGACAATAGAAACAAAAGAAAAAAATCCAAATAATAGAAGGGTAGGAAGCAGATCTCAAAAATATGAGGCCATTTAATAGAAGAGAGTCTTCCAAGAGCAATGAGGCTAGAAAAGTTTATTCTGGACCAACTCTCTCTTTGCTAGCAAAGAAAAACTTATTTGTCTTAGAAGTGGGCAACCAGAAAAGATATTGGTCCAATCACATATAAATTTAATAAAAGAAAGTAAGTGCTAGAACAGCATCAGTATAAGCAAGCCATAAAGCAATGCCCCCCAAAACAAATAAAAAGTAATATAATATTGCAAAATATGTTAAAAAATTAAGAAAAATATTGAAAATAAGAAAGTACATCATAAATCAGAATTTAAAAAGTTCTAATCATATGTTCCAAGGGAAAAAAAAAAGATTTGAAAAGTGATATAATAAGAGAAATCATTTCAGAAATGAAGATTAAACTGGAAAGAACATAAAATGCTTTAAACATAAAACATAATGCTTTAGAATAAATATAAGATGGAAAGGAGGGAAATTAGAAAAATCAAAGAGAAATTTAAAAAAGAAATAAAAAGAATTTTAAAAAATAATAAATACAGAACATAGGAAAAGAAGATCCAACATACTTATAATAGTTTTCCCCAAATAAGAAACCCAAACAACAGAATAAATCCAATACTAAAACCATAAGAAAATTTTCTAAAGTAACAAGAACAAAAGCAAAAAGATTTGAAACTACATATATACTTACTCCAGGAAAAGTCAATCCAGCATGGACAATACTGTAACATATTCTAGTTAAACTTTTGAACTTAAGAAAAAAAGTCAATTCTTTGTCCAGTAAGAAAAGCGATTATGTCACTTACAAGAAACATTTTAACAGACACGTTTTATATCAGAAGACACTTAAGTAAACTTTAAGATAAACAAGGAAAGAAAATGTGAACCATAGGAGTTAAATCCTGCTAAACTAATTTTATGCAAAAGTTTTTAGACAAAATAGTTTGTGAATGCAAGAAGCCAGAGAATGTTGTTACATAAGCCCTTACTTGGAAATTTACCAGAAAACAAGATTCACAAGATTCAGACAACTACGATGATTGGGGAGATTAAAATAAGTGATAATATTAAATATGTAATTACCTGTAGAACTAAGACTATCTGACATTCTTCAGCAATAGAGATACCATATTATTTAATGGCTATATGCAGTGACAAGTTACACAAGAGAGAGAATAAAAAAATCAATATTCTTGTTAATACTGATGTGAAGTAATCTTAAATAAAATAGTAGTAAAGAAAATCTAATGGCCCTTTAAACAATACACCATGGCTAAATGGAGTTTGTTTAAAAATATAAATTTAGAAAATCCATTAATATTTTCCATCAGGATACTATAGCTAAGGAGAAAAAATTACATTATCACCTCTATAGATGCAGAAAAACCATTTGGCAACACTCAACCAAAACCATTCATGTTAAAGAAAATAGTAAAATGGGAATTTATTAATGCATATGTGTGTGTGTATGTATATGTGTGTGTGTGTATGCCTCATTACAGGAGTTAGCATCTTAGAAGAAAATAGCTGGATGCTTAAATAAGAAAGTGAGAAGTTCAGACAAGGATGTCCACAATCCCCACTACTGTTAGCACTGTGTTAGAGGTAGCATTCATTCAATTAAGTAAGAGAAATCAGTTATAACCATAAGAATCAGAAAGGATAAATTAAAACTATTTCTATTTGTGTAAGTATATCCGGAACATCCACAAAAGTAAAGAAGCAGTTTTAAAACTTAATATGTAATAATGATCAGCTTTCATATATAAGAGGAAGCCATTTTAAAGTTATAACAGAAAATAAGATCCCCCATCAATTGCCAAAAGCTAATAATACAACATAACCTGAATAAAAAAACTATATGAAAATAACTATAAGATTGTACTTCTGAAAGATAAAAAAGTAAAAGTAGACTTAAGCAAATAGAAAGTTATTCAATATTTTGAAATGGAATACTCAACATCATGAAGATTTCCATTACTTTTGAGTTAATTTGTAAATTTAACATAATCTCAATAAAAACACATCATATTTCTTTTTCCTTGAAGCTGGGAAAGTTGATTTAAAATTCATTGCATTGAAACAAAATTCAAGAATGATCAGGAAAGCAAATAAAAGCAATCAGCAAGTCTCTGAACAAGAAGAGTACTGGTGGGAAGGCTAGAGGTGGAGCTACCAGACACTAAAGCCTCTAGAAAAGAGGTTAGTTTGCTATTGGCACATAAGCAGACACACAAACCAACAATAGAAAACTCAGAAGTCTACTCAACTGCATATGGCCACTTAGTATATGATAGAAGTAGCATCCCAAAAATATGGGAGAAAAAATGAATTTTAAACAAATAAATTTTATTGTGTGTATATGAGGTTTACAACATAATTTATAGGGTACAAATAAAGAGTAAAATGGTTACAATAGTGAAGAAAATGAACATATCTATCATCTCACATAGTTACCTTTTTTTGGAAGTTTTAACTAGATAGACATGAAAAGAGTTAAAACTGAATCCATTTCTCACACTGCAAAATGATACATTCCAAACAGATGAAAAATTTAAATGCAAAAGAAATAAAACAATGCAAGAGATAAAAAGAAAGCATGGATAAATTCCCGTATAGACTGAATTCCTCCATAATTAGGGCACTCTTACTTCTGTCTTAAATACAAGAGCAATAAAGGGAAAATCAGAAAAATTGATTTCATAAAGATTATATTTTATGAAAAAAATCACTACAAGTAAAACTAAAATAGCAACAACAAACAGGAAAAGTAAATGAGTCTAATATTAGGGACAAATAATGAATGTTGCTAATACATAAAGAGTTTCTAAAAATGAAAAAGGAAAAGTCCAACAACTTTATAAAGAAAATAGCCTAGAGCTAAGAACAGAGAGTTTGGAGGGGGAAAAAAATCCTAAATACATTATAAAAATTGGAAAAAATGCAATGTATATATAATAAGAGAAACTAAAATTAAAATTACACCAACATAACATTTCTTACCTATCAGATTGCAAAAATCCAAATGTTTGACAACATCACCATAGCAAGGCTGTGAGAAAATAAGCACTGTTCTACACTCTTGGTGAGAACACGAAATGGCTTCACTCCACTCAGAAGGGAACTGGCTACCTAGTGCAACGTACGTGCATTTGTCCTTGGACTCAGTGAGCAGGCTCACGTTTAGGAATCTCCTTCAAAGAACAAAGAAGGAGGTGAGATTATAGGAAAGGGGGTTAATAAAGATATCTTTTAACTTTTTATTACATACATTTTAATATTCTTTAATTTCTTTAGAATAATTTCTATTTTTGTTTCAATTGTGTAAATATTAAGATATACTTACATTCAAGTAATGTTCTACTTGAGCAGGTAAACAAAACTAACAAATGTTAATATCCAGGAAACATTGAGCAATAAATTATTCAAGGGCTAGAGGGAAAAAACTTGACTAAGATAACTAGTAAAAGATCTAACATTCTATCAATTTAAAAAATTACATCAATTACCAGTAAAAGACCTATTTTAGAACGTCATATATTATTTTCTTTCATAGATCTGTTGTCTCATGTTTTACTTAGGGTAACATTAAATGAATTGTTATGTTCTAAATATTCACATTTCTTGGAAGAAAGAAACCATAAATTGTGTCACTTAGTGGCAAAGGTAGGGCTAGGGATAAATATTCAGGACAGATAATCCAAAACATATTATAGTTACCAAGAATAGGGACATTGATTTTCTGCATTTGTAATTTTTCTTCCAACATATTATATATCTAAATCTGCATCTATCACTCATTCAATATTTATCTTGCTTTCTTGTCTCCCTTGTAAGTATAGAAAAATCTTAGTATTAACATTTTAAAAAGTTTATACAGTAAAAAATTAAAGTATAAAAATTGAAAATAAGGGGTAGAGATAAATAAAATTCACTTATTAATTTATATATTTTCACCTTTATCTCCTCTCCTCCTCCCCAAATGAAGGTAAACAAAAGCATAGTATGTAATATTCCACAGAACATCCTTTTTACATTTGGTGAACTTATTTATCAAAGGAACAACAGGGAGAATATAAATCTTTTAAATATCACACTAAATCTCAGGGGCAATTAAATCTTTGATATTTATGCAACAACTTAGGTAGAAGGCACTATATAGTTGGACAGAATGTGTCACTACAGGAGAAGTAAATAACTTAGACACACCCACCAGGAAAACATTAATCAGGAAAGGCAGAATAGACAAGGAACTTTTCACCAAGAGCTTAAACCTGCATGTGAAGCAGAAGTAATTCATTGCCAAGAGTCTAGAGATTAAAAAACATTGCAACAATGTCTTTTAAAGTTAAGAAATATGAACTTATTACAAAGACAATTTTTCAAAATTACGGCTTAGTGAAGTAGTTATCATTGTTCATTTGTGAAATGGAATGTAGATATATTTTTAAAATATGTTAATTAAAAGTAACAGTAATGACCTAAGAACTCTACAATTCAGTTCCATAAATAATTGCCACACATATATTTGAACAGCGGTTCAGGATACAAAGATGTCACAGCACAGTCTCACAGTCTCAGAAGGGATACAGGTATGCAAAGAAGTAAGTTACAGCACAGTGGGGTAACGTGAAAGATTAACAATGTGTGCAGACTGCAGAGCTGGCACAGAAAATGAATAATTATGAATAATTACATTTATAGAAATTTGAGGGAGGGAGAGCATAGAAAAAATTTCCCAGAGGAGAAGAAATCAGAGATGAACAGTCCAACTAAAACTTTACTTTCTCCCACGTCACTTTCCATATTCCTGAAAAGATAATACTTGGTGGAAAAAAATGAAAAAGGATCATCGCAGCAGGGTTTGATTTTATTCCTTGGCAAGAAATAAAGGAGAAGGTCAGGAACCCAAACAATTGTAATCACCAAAGAGAAAGACTTTTAAATCAATTTTAAATTGAATTTAGAATCATTATGAAGCATTATTTTCCTTCATATCTTCCAAAATGATCCAAATCTGACAAATACCGTCCATAAACTTATCCTGCACATTTGTTTCTAGTAGAAAGTAAAAACTGTTTATTTAAGCCATCCCACTTTTGATACGTGATCAGGGACATGACCTATATGCCTTTAAATATTGAAAATTTACTGTCAAAACCATTTTTCAAAGACTATACACATGCTCTCCTACTGTGTGCCCAAGACAGCCTCAGAGCATAGGGATATTGGTTAATTATTTCTCAGCCTGAGTAAGCTCATAAGCACACTAGAAAAACACATCATATGATTGTAGAACAAATACAAGGTAAAATCCTTTCACACGTTACCTGTATGATCACATGAAAATGAGCATATAGAATGCCCACTGAAGGAACTGAAAATAAGGAAAAAAGCATGTTAGGATGGTATTGTTATGAGAATATTTTAAACAAAATAGATGTGGATCTCAGTATCGTTGATTTTATAGGCTATCATTTATGGGGTGTCTGTCATGTCCCAGGTATTTCATTAAGTGCTGCATTTTCATGTTCAGTCTTCATCACAATCTTGCAAGCAACTGATACTTATCCAGTTCACTTAGGAGGATGAGCTTGGAGCCCCAGACACACCTGACTTCAGAAGCTCCCTCAAAGTCTAGGATTAAATTTAATGGGGGTCAGGAAAAAAGATATGGGGGACTGTTCAGGCAGAATCTTCTGAATGGTGCACAGAAGCAGGGTGATCCAGGAATTTGAAGTGTGAATTCTGCCATTTTTTATGTACAGGAAGAAAGCAAGCACTCACTTTCAAGTATTGTTGAGTTACCCAGTACTCTGCTTTCCTCCCTGCTGTATTTGACCTACATAATTTTCAGAATCTATGTTGGCTCAAGTCAGGCACCCGTCCATTTGATAGACTGAGGAAGCCAAAGACCAGGATGTGAGTGATATAAGCTGCAGTGTGCATCATGCCCACAGAGCTCAATGCCCAATAATTTGTGGAGTTTTTCAGTTTCATCTGCAAATATTTGACCTGTTCAGCCTGCAGGAAGAAAGCATGCCATGAATAACTGAAACATTTCTCTTCCTGCTATTTCTAAGGATTCCAAGACACTCCATAAAACAGTTTGTTTCCTCTCAAGAAAAGAAGAAAGATATATTTATTGTGACAGACTATCTCTTCTCCAAATACTTGTCATAAATCAGTCACTGCTTTCCTAATGCAACTCTAAATTCTCCAGTCCAGAGAAGACAGTTTTATTTGCTGTCCCCCATGTGCTTTCCTTGTCAGTATCAGGTCCCCACGGTGGTGTTGTTAAACCATGTTTTTCATGACCACGCTGTATTTCAGTGATGCCCTTTACATTATTGCTCAACCTCCAGAATTTCATGGAACAGAACTTGAAATTTTTTTGCATGTAGTTATTATATTTTTAATTTTATAGGGAGAGGGGTATTTCTGCATAAGAGAAATAATTGTACAACAGACAGATTTAATACTAAAAACTCAGTATTTCTAATTTCATGTGTTTTACCAAGGATTTTTACCAAGGATTTTTTAGTTAAACATTTTATGAAGTTATAAATTATTTTATAAAATATGCCTCTCACCTCTTCCCACCAATGTATGTTTTGCTATCTACATTTTCACTTAGATTATCTTAAATCAACATAAAATTCTAAGTGGTGGAGTCAGGATTGAAAGACTGGCAGGATGTATTCCAAATTTTATGCTTTTTGTAACAGTTACATTTCCCATCTTGTACGTTCTTGTTGGTGACTGTGCTGTGTAGCTAAGACACTGGGAGCTCCATCAGTGGAACTCACTTAGGAGTAAGACACCTGGCAAGTACCACTTGCACTACCTCCAGCTCTCTGCTTCCTTGAACACTCAGAGTTCTGCAACATTCATTAGGCTTGTATGTTTCCTGTCTAACAATTTTTTTTTTTTTTTGAGACAGAGTCTCACTGTGTTGCCTGGGCTACAGTGCCGTGGCGTCAGCCTGGCTCACAGCAACCTCAAACTCCAGGGCTCAAGCGATCCTTCTGCCTCAGCCTTCCGAGTAGCTGGGACTACAGGCATGCGCCACCATGCCCGGTTAATTTTTTCTATATATATTTAGTTGGCCAATTAATTTATTTCTATTATTAGTAGAGACGGGGTCTCACTCTTGCTCAGGCTGGTTTCGAACTCCTGACCTTGAGCAATCTGCCCGCCTCGGCCCCCCAGAGTGCTAGGATTACAGGTGTGAGCCACCGCGCCCGGCCTAACATTTTTATTTATTCAACTGAGGAAGTTTCAGAATGGGTCCCAAGAAAGCTAAATAATTTTAAAAATAATAACCCCCTCGAATGATCTTGATAGTTTGAATGAATTAAGCTCTCAATCCTAGAAACTTAGAAAATACGTATTTTATTTATTTTATTTTTTATTTCATATTTTTTATTTTTGTTGGAGACACAGTCTCACTCTGTTGCCCAGGCTAGAGTGCAGTGGCATCAACCTAGCCCACAGTAATCTCAGACTCCTGGGATCAAGTAATCCTCCTGCTTCAGCCTCCCCAGTAGCTGGGACTACAGGTGCAAGCCACAATCCTAGGTAATTTTTTCTATTTTTAGTAGAGATGGGGTCTCACTCTTGCTCAGCCTGGTCTCAAACTCCTGAGCTCAAGTGATCCTCCCACCTCGGCCTCCCAGAGTGCTAGGATTACAGGTGTGAACCACCGTGCCAGGCCTACATTTTTATTTTTGAACGTGTTGGTGGGGGGCATGTAGTGAACACAAATGGAAGTGGCACCAGTGATACTTACTGCCAATTCTCCCTCCCGCCTCAAGGCTCTAATCCCAGAAACACCTCTAGATACTCTTCCTAAGAATAAATATGACTGTTGCCTTATGTGACGTTAATGTCTTGTCTTAGCTATGTTTGAGTGTGTGTGCCTCTTTGCTCCTGCACACAGAGAAGGGGAGAGTAGGGCTGCCTCTTGCGTTCCTGTCCTAGCTGGCATGAGCTGCACAGTCACTGCAGCTGCCCTGGTTTGGGAGCGGCTTTCAGACACTCCACAGATCTTCCCTTTAACACAAGAGTTTAAGGTTTCAGTGAATCTCATAACCATGTATAGACATTTAATAGCCTGAAGAGGAGAGTAAAGGAATTTTTCTAACATCAACATTTCCTGTGATATAGCAGCACTTGTTCATTTATTTATTAAAAAATAATTGATTAGTCAGTGCCAGAAGTACAACAGTGAACAAGAAGGCACTATCTTAGACTCTGCTGAACTTTTAGTTGAGATACTAAAGAATTGAACAAGTAAATATTGAATGTGCAATTTAGGTAAATATTATGGGAAAGTTCAGGATACTTTAGAAAGGGTAGAGAAATTTCAGGATACTTTAAGAGGCAGTAATGATCAGCAAGTTTGGAATGTCAGAGAAGTTCTCCTCGATAAAGTCATGCTGAAGTTGGGATAAGATAGTGTCAAGTTAGGTAAAATTTTAAAATGCTGCCATGGTGGAAGGACACACCAAGTAAAAGGGACCATATGGGCCGAGTCCTATAATGTGAAGGAGCTTTTGCTCTTAGTGTGACTAGAGAAGAGCAAGGCCAGTGGAGGCACAAAGTGAAAGTGTTCACCTTTCACCCTAGTAGTAGTGATGGGAAGTGTGGGTGAAGATGAAGATAGAAGCCAGATCATGCAGGCATGTTATGAAATTAGCAATTAATTCCAAGATCAAAGGGAAGCCACCGAAAGGATTTACATAGAGGAGCAACTTGACCAAAAGTAACTTGAAAAGTCCAGTCTAAGTAGGACAAATAAAACAGATTAAAAAGATAGAAATAATTCCAAGAAAGGGTACCAAGGATTGCTTTATATCAGTAGTATATTCACAAGAGTTTCTGCTTACCTGTAGAATGAAGACAAAAAATTCAACTAATATTTTTATTCTTTTTATATATTTTATACACAACAGACATGTATAATCTCCAGACTATTGTGAACATGAAACATGTGTCATTGATTTAAAACTTCACATTCCATTTTTTCCCCTTTTACAACAGCTAATCAGGTCGGGCGCAGTGGCTCACACCTGTAATCCTAGCACTCTGGGAGGCTGAGGTGGGAGGCTCACTTGAGCTCAGGAGTTTGAGACCAGCCTGAGCAAGAGTGAGACCCCCTCTCTTACTAAAAATAGAAAAAATTATCCAGGAGTGGTGGTCTGCACCCTGTAGTCCCAGCTACTCAGGAGGCTGAGGCAGGAGGATCACTTCAGCCCAGGAGTTGGAGGTTGCTGTGAGCTAGGCTGATGCCATGGCACTATAGCCTGGACAACAGAGTGAGACTCTGTCACAAAAACAAACAAATAAAAAACCCAGCTAATCCATCAGTGAAAGGTCATCAATTAGCCATCTGACTTAATATTTGGCAATAGTCAAATAAAACTGGTAATAAAGTAAAAAAAGAAAATTTAAGGGTAGAGTGTGGATCACATGAGATATTTGTACCCTAGTGTTTAGAGGATAGAATAAATATTACTCAAATGCAATCAATTAAATGTGATATTTATTACCTCTGGATATTGCACGACTCTTCCTTGGGATCCAATTGTGTGTTTAAATCGTTTACTTATGTGCAACGGAGAAGGGGCAAGTTGATAGAATATGAGATAGATACTTAAATTATATAATCATTTCAGTTGAGGTATGTGATTCTCCCAGTTAGACATCCTTTCTGAATAACTCCTGAGTGACATTTTTAAATATATATTGTTCCAGGGGAAGAAGTAAAAGAAATCATTGTATGCTCTTTTTCGAAGCTCCAAAAACTGTTCAGTAAAGAATGTGTCTCTTTGATGGACTTCAAACTTCCCTGAAAGTTGAAAATACCCTGTAGCAGAATATCCATAAAGCAAAAATGTACATAACATGCTTTCTTCAAGCCCACATGTAACAAATAAAGATATCAAATGAACTGACATTTCTGCATTACCGTTTAAAATAACATCCTGTGTGACTTCTATATGCTATGTTGTTAGCTCAATTTCAAATTTTCTAAACACTGGCTTTGCTTTCAAAGAATAATGTTCCAGTTCCTGTACTGAGTGCATGAAGACTGGTTCTAAAGCTAGGGGGAAAGTTAAGCATGTGTGGCTTTTGGCTTCAGAATTAGCCATGCTTTAGTGATCTACCGCATTAAACTGTTTCTTATTAATAGATCATGCAACTACCCACCATTCACCCTTTCCTCTTCCCCACACACAAATCTGACACATTCTGATAATCAACAGCAAATGTGCATTCTGAAAGTTTCATTTTTTTTTTCAAAGCCCACCCTGACTTTCATTGTATCATAAGGAAAATGTACCGTTTAGAGTGTGGCGTATAAAATAAGTGATTCTATCCTAAAAGTGTAATTGATACTTTTGAAATAATACAACATTTATTGGGTTTCACTCTCCTATCTAAAGAGAATAAAGATTTTTCCTGAATAAACAGAAAGCAAATATACAGTCATGTAGATAATTAGAGAAAGCATATAAAATACATAAATTTTTTCCTCTTAAAAGCTACTTTTTGCTTTGGATAAAGATTTTGAAAGTGTCTGCTCTAAAAATAAATGCTTTTTTTAAAAAAGGTTTTTCAGAGTCTTTTTTTTTCTTTTTAATTATACTAAATTACAATCACTTCCCCCAAATATTTAATCCCATTTAGATCTTATGACATCTACTGTAGTCCAGTAACAAAATGTAGCTCTGTGCTCTTTATTATCCTATAGGCAAGAGTATGCAGTGGTCCCTCCATATACGCAGGGGATTTGTCCCAGTACTCCACCCACCCCCAACCAGCCCACCCATGCTCAAGTCCACACATAGTAGACCTTGTGGGACCGGTTATATGAAAAGTTGGCCCTCCGTCTACCTGGGTTTTGAATCCTAGGGATACTGTATTGCTATACTAGTTTGGTTGAGTGTTTGGTTTAAAAAACTCCAAGTATAAGTGGACCTGCACAGTTCAAACCCATGTTTTTTCAAGATTCAACTGTATTCTTTTCCATTTCTCATCTTCTTAACTGCTTTGTTTCACTTACAATGATGGCCTTACTATTGGTGACACTCATTCCTTTGTTCCTTCCTTTGGCTCCTCCACCAGTGTCTGGGTTCTCCTTTCTATACAGATTCTTATCTAAATCTTTCATGAATTGACCTTATCTCTCACACTTCCTAAGTATAAATGCCTCCCATCTTTCTAACTGAAAAATAAGGTCAAGGAAAAAAGGTTGAAAGCAAGGAGACAGTCAGCTAATAAGTCTCTAAAGTGGCCTAATAATAATTTTAAATGATATTAAATAGTTTTATATAGGAGGTGGTAATTCATTATTCTCAATCCTTAAAAAAATAAATTTTAAAAATAATTTGAAATGGATCATTAATTAAAATTATGGAGACTTTTTATGTAAGACTAAAAAAAGATAGCTTTACACATGTTTGAGATAGTTTGAGATATCTGAATGCATATTTCAATTTATTCATTCAAAAATGTTTATAGTCAGCTATAGATAAAGTAGATGAATTTTCAATTGCCATAAATTTCTAGCTGAACTAAAAAAAAATAAAAAGGCAGAAAAAACTCTGATACAAGGTCAATGTTGATACACACATCAGAAATCACTATTTCTGATTTCTAATCCTTCATCTCATTTTTCAAGCCTGGGTTTTTTTGAACAAGTAAGAAAGATGTTTTGGTGCTTGTAACTTAGACTAGATATCAATCTTCTAATATTCATTAATATTAGATTCAGTATCACCATCAAATTATGATGAAATCAGTTGATATCATTTTCAAAAGACAAAGAAACGTAGACAAAGGGAAGCCAATAAAGGTGGAGGCAGGTGCTTCTGTAATTCATTAGTTGTGTTTGTGACAGGCTTTGAAGACAAACATGATAAGCACGATTATAACTGTCCTTTGAGGCCCGCATTCAATGGCAGATTAGTAACCTGATGAGTTTTCTATATTTATCTCCGTAACAGAGATCCATTTCCAAATCAGCCCACACAAAGCATGCTTTCTTTTTATGTATTGCAACACCCAGTGATAGGACAGGGCCATCTGGACAAACTGGCCGGGGTCTGCTGACTACTCAGGGGATGCCTACAGTGAATGGTTGTTACCCCCGTGGAACTGGTCGGAGGCAAAGGAACTTTTTCCTGAATGGACAGTCTGTTGTGCAGAATGACTTTTCTAAGATTAAACCATTGCTCTTTTAAGGTAGAAGAGTGCCTTACGTTGTTTTCTTACCTGAATCATTGGAGAGCAAAGGAAAACAGAGCATTAAGCTAGGTTCCCATTTTGTTCAGTGTGGCAGGGAAGGGCAGTGGTGGGTAGGCTGTCTTCAAGGCATACACAGATGTTTGAAGTCCCACTCCAAGGAAGTACACTTCCTATTCCGTGGACTGGTGAACACCCATCCTGTTTCAGCCTAGAAAAAGGGAATTGACTGGAGTGTGCCCCCTTGGAAAGACACAAGCCACTTCTAAAACATGTGCTCATTCTTCTGTCTTTGACTAAGGTTTCTTCTTTCCAAGAAAAAAATGGTACTTTCTCACCTTCTATTTGGTAGTTATCAATCAAGAAATTTTCCTTGATCAATCCTTAGATGTAGTAACATACACATACCAGCTCTTCTGGGCACCAGAGCACACAGGTTGCTAGTTTTGCTCTGTAAAAAGCAGAGCATAGTTGGAAGAGGCAAACATGAGAATAGCAAGAACAGATGTTTCTGCTGTGTCCACTTGAAATCTCTTTCAGATTTTCAGGTATGATTTCCCGAGCCTATCGGGGAACAAACACCCATACTTTTTGTCATTAGTTTGGGGATGGAGGAAGGTCAGGAACTCCCACTGAGCCCCAGGGACCAGTGCCTAATATTTGGACAGGAAAATTTACTAAAATATTTGTGTTTCTCCTCCCTGCATTTTTCTCTTTTCCATTTCCCTGCCTTAGGTATATTTTCAGGCCATAAAGCAGAAGCTGCCTGAAGTCAATGTCTTCCTATATGTTGGGAAAAAAATTAAAATCATTGAAGAGAATGTACTAGGTATTCCAGAGGGAAGGAGAATGACTCTGTAGATAATAAGGGAGAGAGATAAGATTCCCAAAAAGAGGAGAGAGGATAAGAATATCCAACTAGCAAGGCCTCAGAGAGAAATGGCTGTGTCATACACTCACCAAGGCCTAACTTTAAGAATTAGGGTTCCCAGTCTTGCCAAAGATTCACTCCCATTCCCAAATCAGGTAAGGAGCTGTGAAGCTGTCCCAGCTCAAGGGACCACTCAGATCAGGGTAAAGGACGTCTCACCTGGGAACAACAGGATCCCAGCTCTCTTCTGCTCTGGAAGACACTTGGCTCAAGCTTGATGGGGGAGTGGGCCAAAGAGAGGAATAGACCTCACTGATAACTCAAGTTAAAGTCCCTTCAAGCCAGGAGTCCAATTTCAGCTGATTTTAAAAAGATAACAAAATGCAACATTTTTTCCCACAGCTGAATTTGCAGTTAGAACTTCATACTAATCAAAGTTTGTGGCACTTAATTCTCCAAACAACTCCTGCCACAAGTATTGCTTCTCCTTTATCGCCTGGATGACTACAAAAGTAACCTATGATTTTGGTTTTGGCTCTCAGGTACACAGAATGAATTTAATCACAATACTGGGCTCAAGATACCCTCTTGTCATTGGTCCATATTGACTCTCTTTTGTGTAGTTAATAATTTTTCATTTATTTTCAATTATACAATAAATCACACATAAACTTACCATTCAAAATAAAAGCTAGGACCTTGACATACACCCAGTCACCTCCCCGTGCTTCCCCCATCGAAGGTAACCACCACCTCAGCTCCTGTTTCATTTGTTCCTTGCTTCTTTTTTATATGGTTTTACTACATATATTCTTAAAATGTTTATTTTTTATTGTTTTTAACATTATGAAAATGGCATTATGCTATCTATACACTTTTGGGACTGACTTTTTATACTTAATATTATGTGGCTATATTTCTGGGTGGGACTGCAATCTATCCATTTGACAGCTATACAATAATCCATTGTGCGACTATACCATCGTTATTCATCCCCCCCACCCAAAGGGCAATTGTGCTGTTTCCAGGTTTTGCTATTATAAACAGTATTGTTAAGGACTTTGTTTGTGCACTTCCGTTACTGAACACTGGACTCACGCCTCTGTTTCCCGCTGCTCTGCTCTCCAGCCCACGCTCTGCACCCCTTTCAGAAGAGCATTTCTAACTCACGCACCTTGGCTGGAATTCAGGGGAGTTGCACTCAGTCCACAGAGGACCAGCTCCACCGAGAGGCCATATGGAAAAGCGATACGATTCTATGACAGGAAAAGGAAAAAGTATCAAAACAGGCAGAAAACAATGGTGACCAGAAGCAAAAATGAATAAGTTGGCCTCCACCCTGAAATCCATTGGTGTTCCACGACATGAGCCATGGGTTTGAAAAACAGCAGAGTAAGGTAGCAAGGTAGGAGTCTCACAGCCACGTGGCTTGTGGAGGAAAGGGAGCAACCTCAGAGACTAGGGAGCAAGCATCAGGGTGAGCCCTGGCGAGGAGAAGCCTAGAGGAGGACCCAGGACCCGCCTCTGCAAGCTTGGGCCAGTTGTGCTCAAAGCCATGCTTCTGCTGGCATGGGGAATAAGGCAATGTTCTCCTTCTTTATGCCATCCTCAGAATTATCCTTAATAGACATTAATCATCTACATTAGTATGGCGAGACCAGTCTGTATTTCAGATATTCCCAGGAAAGGGAAGGTGGAAAAAACAAAGTATAAACCAACTTGGCAACATTGCACAAATCCAATTACAAAGCAACATGTCTGTAAGTAATGTCTTTATGTCTGTAAGGAATAAGTAATTACTATTATAGATGTGGCAAACATAGACCTAAGACTACCAATAATTTTTTCAGCATTCCTATTTCCTCAGGATTAAGTTCCATCATTAGACACAAATCAAAAAACCTCTCACGAGGTGGCTCTTGTTTATCTCTCCAGCCTCATCTTCTGCCCTATCCTGCCAATCGTGCTAGACATCTAGTGCTGGCCCCTAAAGTCACCATGCTTTGTCAAGCCTCTTTTGTCTATCCTGTTCCTACCTTTCCAAACCTCATCCACTAACTTCTAAACAGTCTCCAAGAGGCACCTCAAGGCCACTCCCTGCCATCATTTAGTTTTACTTGGCCCTTCATTAGCCCCTTAGACCATCCTTCTCTTTCTTCTTCTCCTCTTCCGCCTTCCAGGCATGCAAAACACACCATCACGTCATAAATATACTTCTAGTTTGACCCCAGTCAAACTCATTTTTCCTCCTATTAACATTTTGAGTTCCCTCAGAGCGACGGATACAGCAAATGGCATCTAGGAGGCACTCAGTAAAAGGTGATATGAAAGACGAAAGATGTTTGAAAGGCCCTACCCTACTCATCTTAACCTCCATGTCTCATCTCCCAGACATGGAGAATTATGTGGACAGGTGGTTTCCACCTGCCACCTTTTTAGGAAAATTGCCCTTGATTGACAGGAGCCAACTTGCCAGAAGTTGCTTGGGAAGAGGTTATGCCAACCTTTTGCTGTGATTGGCCAATGACTGACTAGTAAAGATGTACAAAAGCTCTCAGTGGGGCAAACACCACCATCAAGTGTGTTCTCAGTGTCTGCAGGATCAGACAAGGCTAGGCTTCCTTGAGAGCACATGCTTCCTCCACTCTTCCCACTTTCTACCCTGCTCTCTTCCCCTGCTTTTTCCTGGAGAGAATGTCCTCATAAAGCACATGCAAATCCCTGCTGTAAGTTCTGCTTCTAGGGAATATGCTTAGAGACAGTTGGTCTTATTTAATTGAGTTTCACTGGATTTGAATAACTTGTCCAAAAGAAGCTAGTATTTGAGCTTAAGTCTCTATGGCTGTACAGTCCCTGTTTTACCACTATATCAGATCTCCCTGATAGTTGCAAAGTTCTAAGCATTAATTATAGGGCACAGAAATATATATTATATATACTATAATAATATATACACAGTCTTCACCACTTACTCATAGTAAGACATAGGATAATAAACTTACCCTGAGTCTCAGTTTCCTCACCTGGTAAGACAAGATAACTAACCCTTAAGTTTGTTAAGTCGTTGAAAGAGACAATAGGTAAATTACCCACCATGTAATAAATGCTTAGTAAATAATTTCCAGTACTAAACAGTCTCGAATAGGGTATTTGGACAACAAAGTATACAGACAACTGTGCTAAATAAGACAAAAAATGGATAAAGGCATTTCTCTTATATTTGGCAGGGCATCCACTCAAGGTATAGAAAAGTTGAATGGACCAAATTCTATCAGTTAGAGCCCCCCGGGGGTAATTTGTGTCAGCTTATAGAGAAATGTGAGTTTTGAAGTTGCACATTCATAAATTATAGAGAATGGGCTTACTGCAATTAATGATGTGCTTACCACCGAGTTCATATACTCACACTCAAGATGATATATTGGTTTGATTTATTTAAATCTGGAAAAGAGAGGAAGCCAGAATAGTGTCCCCCACTCAGACCATTTGAATTAGAGGCTTTCTTCCCATTTGATGTTTGAGTGAAGTCTGGAAAATTATCTATTATACTCTTGATCGGGAAGTTTTCTTCTCTTTCAAGCAGGCTGCTACTCTCAAATACTGAAGGGCACTGCATTTTACTTTGAGAATACTGCAAAGTTATCTCTTTTTTTTGTTTTGTTTTTCAAAAAGAGGAGGCAAGTTCTAAAGGGAAAAAGCAGAAAGGCCTGAAACTTTGTTTCATCATCTGTTAAACTGAAAATCCCTAAACCTTAGTTCCAGTTCCAAAATTCTGTCATTCTAAAGTGAATTATTTTTCCCAACCTATAAAAAGTAAAAATAAAAGTTCACCGCTTGATTAAATTTGCCTAAAATAAACTCTTTCTCCACCCTCACGCCTTTCTCCTCCTTTCCCCACCGCAGCCCGCGAGGAGAGTGTGCCGACAGCTGGCCAGGACGGGCAGGTGGGTGGCAGAGGAAAGCAGCTCATGGAGACATGGCTCCAAGGGAAAGCTATTCTCACCTCCTAGTATTTGGGTTGCCTTAAATCAGCAGCAATAAAGCTCAAGTGTCAGAAAGCGGGAATGATTTCTTTGTCTTGAGTGAAATGCAGGTTATTTCCAATGACTGGGAATTAATGTTTTTAAGCTACTGTAGTCCAAAAATATTGTCATTTCAGAGAGTGAAACAGCCAACAAGTGGACCACACAGAGTGTACCTAGGAAAAGAGAAGGATAGAGTCAGTCTCTGCCAAGATATAGAAAAAAATGCCTAGAAAAGGTCAATTTGATTTAGAGGGGATTTATTCAGATTTTTTTTTAAAAGCTCTGTTTAACTTTGCATGGCTCAGTGGAGAACAAAGAAAAACAACATATTTGGTTTAATTTTCCCAGGATGTGAAATGCTTTAGCAAACAAAACTTCCAACAAATTTAATCAGGCATTTGGAAGATTGCCCACATTGAAACCACGCATCTCAATATAAATTGGGTAAAAACATTTTGATACACTCTTGATAAGTGTCTTCTAAACTAGATTATTATGATGTACCATCCCAGGCTCTTGGCAAAATCCTAAGAAAACTACAAGAAAAAATGGCTTCAATTTTTATATCTGTGAAATGTTTCCTTTTTTAAAATTTTGCTTAGTACTTAAGCATTTTACTAATTTATATAAATTCCAGATGAGAACATAAGTTTGTACATGTGAAGGAATCACAAAAAAACAGGCAATTGTAAACAAAACCAAGTGTATATGTAATGTATTTGACTAGATGGAGAACTTACTGTGTGTAAACAGGTGGAGAAGACATTATAAACATCAAACATGTGTAATATGATAGGAAAACAGGAGTTATTACTTACAACTTTTTTCTTAAACTATTTCTTGATCTTGCATAGTTTTCTCAAGAAATAGTAATTTGTGATCAACTAAATCTTCTCTATTCTCATTTCTTCTGCAAAATTAAGCCCCTAAATTAACAATGTTACAGGGATTTGATCAGCAGTATCATTTTTTCCCAATTTGAATAGGAAATACCAATATTTCTGAATGTCTCAATCATAAAAACTTCAAAGCGAAAGGAATTTTAGAGACCATCTTTCTCCACTCCACGATGCTCTACCACTGACTGCAGTGAGTTCTCCACAACCAGAGACACCCGAGCAGGTTCTCCAGGTCCACAAAGCATGCATATTGCTGAAAGGACCCAATTAGCTGTCAGTCATATCCCCATTTGGCTTCTCTGTCCTAACAAGCCTAAGCTAAGGTGACGTTGGAGCCCTCTTCCCAGTGTGTGTATTTTTCTGCCAGGTCCCTGGCCAGAGGCCGTCTCAGCCACAGCTTGCCCATTTCCAGGGACAGGGAATCCACTGCCTCAGGAGAGAGCCAGCTCCAGTTCTAGAGAACTCAAATTCCTTAATAAATTTCTTTCCTGACTTGAGCCTTGACACAGCCTCCTGTTCCTGTTCTCCCTCCTTCTTCTCTCAAACTTCTGCAGGACAAGTTGCCTTTGCTGCCTCTCCTTCCTCATTGCGGTCTTCAAACTCCAGTCTGCTCCACGTCCTCCAGGCTGCTGAAAATAATGACCATTTTAAGAATCTATGTGTGATCTGTATCTTAAAAATAAAAATAAATTAATGGAAAAGTAAAAATAAAAAATATAAATTTATCCTAAATAAATATATGTGAACAAATATGCATTCAAGAACATTCTTGCAGCATTGGTTGTAATAGCAACAACAAAAATCACAACAACATCCACATAATAGTAACAAGAACAGAAAACAATCTAAATATCCATCATCAGGAGACAGAGTAAAAAATGAAAAATCCATGTAACAGTATATATTCAGTCATTAAATATGATATAGTGGATCCATATCTGCTAATATAAAACATATCTCTAACAGTTATTCTTAAGTAAAAATAATCAATATTTAGAATAGTGTGTTAAGTAAGCTCCCCATTTGTGTGTGAATATATTATATAAAGGCATGTGTATATAAGTGCTTGTGTATGCACATGATTTTTCCACTAAGGGTAGTGTAGAAACCATGTTCAGTGGCAATATCTATGGAATAGCACTGAGGTGAGGGAGTGGAAGGATGGTCTGAGTTGAAGGACTCATATCATTTTGTGCTGTTTGAATTATTTACCATGTTATATGATCTCTTTTATAATCCTATAATGAAAAGAAAGAAGTTCTTCATTTTTAAGTTTTTTTCCCCACACACAGCATGAAAGTCTTTTTTCAGTGTAGTCTAACTAGACATTTCATATTTCCTTACCTAAAAGACTCACGCAATCTTCAGATGTGAAAATTCCAGCAGCCTTTTTCCTCTTATAGATCATTTGTTGAAATGTTGAACAAAACTTATATCAGCCCTGACATCTGAGAACCTCACTGTTTACCTTTTCCAACAAGAAAGTGCCTGTTTATCACCACCCTTTATTTCCTATTTCTCAGCCAATTTCCTCTTTGTGACAAAACATTTTCCCCAGTTCCACAGCGACACAAGTTTCTCCCAATGGCTTTCAACGCAGAACATTGTTAAAGGCTTTTGGAAGTGAAAATAGATGACACTTTTAGTGTATCCTCCACCCAGTCATGTATGCATTTCCTTTCAAGGGAATATGTGATGTGATCACGTATAGTTTCTCTTCTGGAGATGGCATTGCTTCCCCCACAGTTTAAATCTTTTATTTTTAATTTTTGCTAATTTTACTACCTTCATGAAATAGATTAAATAGATTAATGTATATTTTCACAGTTCTTTCTGGATCTTTTTTCATAGTGGATAACTTCATCAAGGAGCCCTTAAAATATTGATATTTTCTGCTTTAATTTCCTCATGCCGCTCTCTGACATTTTAGCATTGACAGTCTTCAAAATGATCAGTATTTACTACCTAATTTTGATCATGTTCATCTAATTTTCCAATTAGACATAGAAGTTTAAGTAATGTGTGGAAGAGTAAGAGTGTTAGACATTACTCCTCTCAATTAATAGTTATTGGGAATAAAGTCTGTGTCGGACACTGTGATTGTCGCTGGGAAGACTGTTATGAGCAAAACAGACATGGCCTCTTCCATTCTGCCGTATTGAGCTTAGAGCCCAGTGGATGAGACAGACATTTCATAATCATAGGAAGGTACAATTACTAATCTTGATAAATGCTATAAAGGAAAAAGAAATGCAGGGAGCGATGAGAGAACATAATTCATCTGGGGGTGAAGGTGACGCTGTGTCAAAAAGAATGTGAACCAGGTTCAGACAAAGGTGGAACCGCCATCAGCGGGTACACTGGCTATTTAAGACCCCAAGTATGCTTGTCAGCTTTCTTCTGGAAAGGAGCTGACCTGTTTAGGTGCCGACTCTTTCCTGACACAAGCCGCACAGTGCTCCTGACCATGGTTTGGCCTGCTGACCAGCTTCCTTTCTCCACGACCAGAAGCTCCATGTTTCTCAAATGAGTATGGTAAGACAATCCTCATGGCTCTTATGGAAAAAGTTTGATTTTCACACTTTTTGTCGTAGACAACACTCAATTTTAAGCAAGCCACTTATAATGATAGCTCAGCAGAAAGGCATGAGCTTTTGGACCTAACACAAATATCACTGTCCTAATATGTGACTTACTGTTACTGATTTTGTCCTTCTAAATCATCTTGGTATGAGAATCTTCCCCTAAAATCTTGTGTAGTCAAGACTCAAGCAAATAATATATTCATACATCTTCTGGCAATTATTTAAAAACAATCTCTAAACTAATGTTTGATTCTTGTATGTAGATTAATAACACTTTGCCTCCTATTTATAGTGGGAAATTTTTTATAATAGTTTTTCTTTTCAATATATTTTCTTGTGTTCCTTTTACAGACTGACATGAAAGGAAACTTATTTTTCTACATTTAAGTTTTCATGTATTTCTCTAGATGACCAGTCATGTTCGTAAATAGTCTATACCTGATTAGACATAACAAGTAATGAAAACATAAGAGAAAAGGAAATTCCTATGTATTGAATGTGCCACAGTAGATATTACAATAAAGAGCAATTTAGCAAAAATGCCCCCTCTAAAATGTTTTTCTTTTTCCTCCATCATATCCACCATAGTGACCAATATCTTCTGTTCTATCTTGGCCTATTCCTCTTGATCTTCTGTTCCTTTTCATCTCGGTCATCAACCCGCTGGAGCCTCTCTCCCCCATGCTTAGATTAATACAAGAGCCTCCTTCAACTGCCCTCCTGCCTTCTTTCTCTTCCCTCTCCAGCCATCTGGCAGTGCTTCTGGATTAATCTTCCGAACACGATGCTCTCTGAGTGATTCATTATTGCCTCCAGGACCAATTACAAATGCGTTAACTAGCTACGCGAGGCCCTGAACATTCTACATCTCACTTATATTTCCTGATTAATCTTTCATTGTTCCTTAAGATCTACTAAGTCCCCAGCTCCGTGTTGAATACCTAGCAAGCACTTAGTGAATGTTTGGGAATGAATAAACGAATGTGTGCTTTCTCTTACATACGTTATCCATTCTATTAACACTAGCAGTATCTTTGCCTTTCTTCCATATAGTCAAATCCTAGCTTGCTTACAGGCCTAGTTTTGTAAAATTCATCATGATCTTTCTACAGTGATGTTTCCTTTCTTGAACTCATGAGCTTCATCCCTTCTTTGGGAAATAACGTTCTATTTGAAAGAAGATAAAAGGTAAGAGTAATACCCACTAAATTTCTCTAGACTGGCAGAAAACCCTAAGAATTTGGATGTTAAAATATAACCAAGTAAAATCTGAAATGTGTTACAGGCTCAGAGTTATAGTAACACCATGAATGACCCAAATGTCTCTTTTATGAGTCTATGACTCACTCCTCTCTGACCAAAAATTTTGACCAAAAACACAGAGAAAAAAACTGTTCAAAATTGCTTACATAAAAATGTAAATTATCTGCCTGGATTTGTGGGCGCTGCAGCCTTCAAATAAAAGTGTGTAGGGATATAAGTAGAATGAGTTCAAAGGCATCTTTAGATGTGTGAAGAAATGTATACTCGTGTTTCCCCCACCCCCAAGGAAACAGTGCACAGCCAAATTGTTTCTTGTGGATAGACTGGGGGCATATAGTTTAGGGCCATACACTTTGAGTTTGCTTGGTTTTTAAGTGGGCCATTCAACTTCTGGTGTGTCTCCTTTTATAAAGATAATTATATCCTGCTCTTCTCATCAGCCAAGAAGGAGACACTTCACTTTCCGACCTTTTTCTCCCTCAGGTGTTTGGATGTTTGAATGGGGATGTGAATACTATGGTGCTCACTCCAGCTCTCACTCATGCAAATAACTCTCTTCTCTATCTGGATTCAGAAAAATCTAACAGTACAGTAAACCCCCTTCCCAGGTTATACTACAGGAATGACCAGGGCACCATATAACTGTATGGAGACCATTCTGCCTTGCCCATTGCTGTCTGAAGCATCCTTCTATATTGTAGCTAGAGTCACATCACATCTCGGATCAAATGCCTCACGTAGCTTCTCATTTGGGACATCAGATATAGACTTCCCATAAATCCAAATATTCAACTTACCATGTCTGGGTTTCCAAAATGTGATTCCCACCTCCCGTTCAGTCTCATCTCCCGCTGCTTTCTTACTTCATCGTACCAGACTATTTGCATTCCCAGGAACACTGCATGTGTTTCGTGACTCTGCTTTTCTCATGCTATTCCCTCTACCAAGAATGTCTTTTTCCTGACTTTTTTGAGCTGTTAAAGTCCTGAGCATCTTTCACGTTTTAACACAATCATCAATTCCTTTGCAAGGCCTCCCTCAATTCCATTGTTTAATTAATCACTCCTCCTCTCCCTCTTGATATTTTACAAACACGTTTACAATGGAAGCATGAGAAATGCACCGCTATTTTCCTTAACCCACTGCAATTTGGAGTCTATTTGTTACAAGAACATGAGCCACACCTTGACTGGTACAATGGCTCTAAATGTTCAAGATTCAAGTCACTGACATTTGAAGCAAATGTACCATTGCCACTAAATTTTCTTTCTATTCGTTTTAATCTACTGATAGGTTTTCATGATATAAAATTATCATGCCCAAATCACCCTGAATAACATCTAGTTTGTTGCAAATGTGGCTTGATCTCATCACATCTATTTCTTTCTTATGCTGCCACAACATCCAAGTAACCTGATTCTGTATCCTGAATTCAGTCGTTCAACCAGCCTTAAGTGATACCTATAATATCTTAGCAGCGTAACAGCCTGAGAGCACAAAGATGAATAGATACGTTCACTATTCATGGAGTTCACACACAGTCCAGGGAAGGGACGTACATCCAATCCAATAGGGTGATTGTAATCACAGAGGTCTGTAGAAGAGTCAGAGAATCCAGAGAAGCGAATGATTAATTCTCCCTGGTTTTGAAGATCAGGTAGTGGTAAACAACGAGAGTCAGTACAGGCTGAAGTGAGATCCAGGTACAGGGAAAAAGGAGATCCAAGTATACGGAACATCACATACAGAGCTGCAGAGTTCGGTGGCAAGATGAGCTGTTATTCAGTGGGGGTGAAGCTTAGGAAACAAGGGAGGCCTGGCAGGATATACTGCTGCAGACTGGCTGGGGACACATGACAAAGTGCCTGATTCACCATAGTGAGGAATTCAGACTTTACTTTTTAATGCTATGGACAGACATCTAATGTTTCTAAGCAGGGAAGTTACATAATTAGCATTTTATTTGGATAATATTGAGACTAGAACAAAAGACACCAATCAGAAGGCCTTGACAGTAATCTAGGAAAGAATTGAAGAGTATCAAAGCTTAAACGAGCCAAAAGAATAGAGAAAGGAACAACTAGTACTAATTTAAAGGTACCAGTAAAAGTTCTTGGAGGTGGGTTGTTTGTAGGGAGTATCAGAAAGGATGGCTAGGATAAATCTTAGCTTTTTATTATGCTTTGGGCGTCTGGTGATCGCAGAAAAAGATCCCAAGTGCAGCACTGGACAAGTTGAATTTAAAGAATCTGTGTTCACCTTTGATGTGCCCCAGCTGATCCTCCAAACAGCTTACTTTTAAACCGTGGTGGGAGTCAGGGTTAGAAATAATAAGTAGTAGTAGAAAGAAAAGAGCCCACATAATCCTTTCATTCATTTGTTCTGATTCCAACATTCATGCTTTTGGAATGATAGGTTTAAAAACTGCTAAAATAAACATCTAATATAAAGAGAAAGAATAGTTGGCCTTTTCATAATCTTGAACATGCTTTTTTCTGGCTCCCAAAGGGATGACTTTCTAATCAGTTCTCCTTCTGTTGAAGATGGAATAGAGAAACCAGTACTTGTTAAATATTAAAAGTTTGTATAAATTGCACTTTAATTTCTATAATAAACCCCTATAAAATGATATCATTATCCCAATTTTAAAGATAAGAAACCCAAGGCCCAGATAAGTTAATAGACTTTCTCAAAGTCTCCCAGCTGGTAAGTGGTAGAGGGTAGGTATAAATTGGCATCTGTCTGGTTTTAAAGTCCATGCTTCTTCTGTTATATGTAATGGATGTTAACTATTTAAGGAACATCTTTGGTTCCAGAAATGAGGGTCAGGAAAATAGCTAATTATGGGAAAACTGAAGGGTCTCCCTGTCCCTTAAGCGATACCATGCTTTAAAAAGCATTCCTCTACAGAAGCATTTGTGCCAAGTGTTCAAACTCAATTTCAGAAATGATCACACTTATTTCATCCAAGAAATCCTTCTGATAACTTGCTGAAGCCAGATGAAAAACTACCCAATCAAATAATAAATTATCAATCAGAAAAATGTAATAGTCATGAAAAATTTCTTCCAACTCTATATGGAGTTTCACCTGCTAATTGGGAGGTACTTCACAGGTATTTTTAAATTGGAAAGTCAACCTGCCAATACTAACTTGCAATGCTCCTCAACTCTGATAGAAGTTTCTCAGCCAGAGAACTGAGAAGACTACAGAGGACATAAGATTTCTCTTGGAATTCCTATATTAAAAAATCAAAATGCCATTTAAATCAAGAACAAATACTACTTAATTGATAGAGTACTATATTGCATGCCTTAATTAGCATTCTCTGTTGGCACTTATCCTATCCAGCAAAGCACAGCAACACCTTGCCCTTATTCCTGGGAAACTTCAAAGCGGCCTTCACGTGACATGGGAAGATGTGAGTAGTAAAAGAACTGCTTGGAAAGCAGTTGTATTTCCTTAATAGCTCTAACCACATTGTACAACATATGTCAAAATTTTAAAGAGAACAGAAACTGCTAATGCTTTGTGCAATGTATACAGTTCCTGAGCTTTGATGTTTCTGTTTCTGCCCCTTTATTTGTACAAAATTGTCTGGTTTAAAAAAAAAAATCTTTTATGTCGCATTACTGACCTGTCAAACATTGTTTTAACTTAAAGAGTATCTGACGCCCTGCAGTAAACCTTGAAAAGCCTCCTGTTTAAAAACAATCTGCCATTATGCTGTACATATTTAATATGTTTTTTAAATTACAGAGAATATGTCACTGAGAGAAATTTTATATGTAGGTTTTTACAACAGAATGAATGTAACCACATAGGAGTCCCAGCCACTGCTGTCTGTTGTCCTGATACTAAACGCCTACTGTCTGGGTGCGTTAAAATTGGAAATTCAGAGCCTTTGAAAGCCTTAGGGAAGTCAATGGCATCTCCACATCTTTTTAGTCTGTGCTTTCACACCTGAATTATTCTCTCAACACTGTTTTTCTATTTATGCACTTTCACAAATTTAAAGTATTCTTCTAACTCCTGAATCGGTTTTTCTCTTTATAATGAATTAAATACTTCTTTCAGGTATCATTTCAGTAGGCTCAGTAAAAATTACTCCCCCTCCACCGCCACTAGCACCAACTCCCACATTTTTTTTCTTGTGTGGCTAGCATTGACTTGATTTCCCTTCCTTCCCCCAACCCCCCTCACCAGTTTTGGGCCCCTTGGAACAGATTGTTTGAAGTGTGTCCCAACAGCCTTGTTGAGGAGGAGGTAACAATGCACAGAAATGCTGTGTGAGACTTAGTGAGCCTGAAAGATTCGAACATCAGAGGGAAGGAAGTGGAGGATCTGCATAAAAGAGGTTTTCTTAATGATCAAACCAAATGGAATTGTTTTGGAGGAAGTGATACATGTTCCCATTCTAGGGTGGTGGGGTTATGCTGAAAGGCAGAAGGTAGCAGGAGATACTATAATTGTACTCTCTTACAAGGATTAAAAGCTCCTGCATTATCATCAATGGCACTTTTTCCATTTATATCCTGCAATTGTTAGTCATTGTTTCTGAGAATACTGTAGTATTAGCCTTGTATGTTTTGCCATTATGTGAATTACTTTAACTGATGAACGAGCTGTAGTCATAGTTTTCCAAGCCAGTCTTGTATAATGAAATACCTTGGAGGTATCAATAGCATCCACTGAGATGATGATGAGTGAGGGCATTTTCTAAACAACTCGAAGCAACTTACATACTAGGAATAAAGCTGTGATGATTTTTTTTAGAAACTACTTTTCTTATTTTATTCTTTGGATTCCTAATAGAAGATTCAAAAAGAGAATTTTTAATAATGGTATCAGTATTTGAGTAATTTTCTCTGTGAGAATCAGTGGCTAAATTTCCCTTGTTTGCTAACTGCAACAGTTCTTAAGACCTCAGGATAATATTCTATTATGCCCTCTACCTTTAATTTTGATAACACACATTTATCCAAAAAGAGAAATTTTAAATGAAATCAGGGTCATTGTCTATGCTTGAATCAGATCTGGATGCACCTCCTTTAACACCCAGTTTCGTGAAAGAAGTTTCCAAACCATTTCTGAATGTTGCTTACTATTTAAACTTTAAATTTTTACACCATACACAAAAATAAACTCAAAATGAATAAAAGACCTAAATGTAAAACCTAAAACAGTAAAACTCCTAGAAGAAAGCATAGGGAAAAAGTTCCGTGACATTGGTCATAGCAATGATTTTTGGATATGACACCAAAAGCACAGGTAATGAAAGCAAATTAAGCAAACTACATCAAACTGAAAACCTTCTAATGGAAACAATTAATAAAATGAAAATCTAATCTATAGAATATAGAATGGGAGAAAATATTTTGCAAACCACATATCTGCTAAGAAGTTAATATCTAAAATATATAAGAAACTCCTAACACTCAATAGCAAAATAAATAATCCTATTTTTAAAAATGAGAAAATAACATTAATGCATACTTTTCTAGGGGAATAATATAAATGGCCACCAGTTACATGAAAAGGTGCTTAACTCATCAGGAAAATGTAAATCAAAACTACAAAGAGATATCATTTCACACCTGTTAGAATGGCTATAACCAAAAAGATGAGATAGTGTTGGCAAGAATGTGGAGAAAAGGGAACACTTGTGCACTGTTGCTGGGAATGTTTTCCATTATAAAAAACAGTACAGAGCTTCCTTAGATATTAAAAATGGAACTATCAAAATATCTAATAATACTACTTCTGGGTATATATCCTAAAAAAACAAAATCAGTATCTCAAAGAAATTGCTGCACTCCCATATCTATTGCAGCATTATTAACAGCAGCCATGAAATGTAAACAACCTAAGTGTTTACCTATGAATGAATGTATTAAAAAATATGATATCTACATATAGATATCTATCTACCTGTGGACACACAATGGAATATTATTCAGCCATAAAATAAGGAAGTCTTGCCATTTGGAACAACATGGATGAAACTTAAGGGGAATGTACTAAGTAAAAAATCAGAGAGAAAAAGACAAATGCCATATGATCTCATATAGAGATTTCAACAAAAAGTGAAACTCCTAGGAACACAGAGGAGAATGGTGGTTGTTATGGGCCAGGGGTGGGGTAAATGGGGCCATGTTTGTCAAAGGGTACAAACTTCCAGATATCAGATGAATAAGTTATGGAGATCTATTATACAGTATGATGAATATAGTTAACAATACTGTATCGTATACTTGAAAGTTGCTAAGAAAGATCTGAAATGTTCTCACCACAAAAAAAAAATGGCAACTATGTGAAATGATGATGAATGTCTTAACTATCTTGATTGTGGTAAGCACTTCAGTACATACATAAATCATCACATTGCACACTTTACACAATTTTATTTGTCAATTATACCTCAATGATGCTGGGGAAAATTAAATAAATAAACACAGGTCTCTTAGATTAAGAAAATAAAAACAAAATGTATTCACTAGTGGTAATCATCTCTGGACCCTCATGAGAACTTGAGAAATCACATGTCTTTTAAGGACCATATTCAGGTAATACTAGCCAAGGCTCACTTTAAGTTGCCAACATGGCTTTAATTGGGTAAACAATGCCAAATCTCATGTAATATAGCACTCAACTTGGTTTGGTGTTTACTATTCTTTCCTTCCCACCTGGCCAGAATCTGTGAGGTCTGACATGGAATGTGTGGTTAGTTTTTTCTTTGCTTTTCCCTTCCTTCCACCTACACTCACTTGGCCCCTCATCCTTCCTTGGCTCCTCTGAGGTTGTACACTGCTCACAGGCTCTCGTTTTTAGAGTCCTTCACCCTTCCCTCTGAAGAAGATACATGACAGGTCCTCTCTTGTGCATCCCACATATGATTCACTGAAAATGCAGTTTGCCTTACACTCAATAGAAGTATAGTTACTACCCAAACATAATGTCTCTCTCTCTCTCCCCCTTCCCCTCTATCTTTATCCCTTCCTCAGTCTGACACAAATTAGGCATCTCTTAATGATGCCTCTTAATCATAAGAAATATATTTGAAGATTTTGAATGACCCCATGGAATCCCCTCACTAGACTTTAGGTGAAGAAGGTAACACCCTAATCTGTCCCTCTTTGAGATCAATGGGGACTGATAACCAGGAAGGGAAACTCTAGAAAGAAATGTCTTGTCCTTTCATCCTTTTTTTATAGTACTCAAGGTTTTTAAAGCTATAGAACTTGTGCTGGGTCATCTATTTGGAAATATCCTCTTCATATTCTAACATGGTAGAAATCCACATCTATTGTACCTTCATACTTTAGTTAAAAATACACATTTTTACATCCAATTGCAAAGTCATGAACAGGGCTTCTTTCTCTGAAAGTCTGCTCATTTGGTTCAGTTAGTTTACATGTTGGGAATAGTGCTTGTTAATGGTTACAGACCAGGGTTAGCAAATTCAAGATTTTTTAAGCAGAAAACATGAATGGATGCCCCCAGCCAGGCGGAAACTGCACTATACAAGAGAGAATGTGACTGTTGGAAGGGATAGATGCCACTTGGCTATTATGAGTGCAATGACATCAGACTTTCTAATTTTTCAAAAAAAAGCTGAAAATCCAGACTTTTATGTGATATCTCCATATATTTTAATGTAGGCTTTAAAGTTTTAAAAATTTGTTCAGGTCTCACACTAAAAAACTAGTGGGCTAGATTCATGTATTAATAGAATTAGATCAGTTTGTGATTTTTACAATAGAGGGTGCTCTCAACTATGCCCAAATGTCATTTACATGCATGTGTTTGGTGACAAGGAGCTCAGGGAAGTGTAGAGGAACAGAGCAACTCAAACTTCTACTCTGTCCTGAAATGGTGTAGACATGGTGACATTCCCCCTATACACAAATAATACAGTTAGGACACTCAGTACTAATATGGAAGAGAGTGGGGTAGTGGGTTAATGTGCTTTTGTTGTTCATAATAGGAGCTATTTTTCCCTTTCCTTGTGCATTTACAAACAACCAGATGAATAAAACAAGCAGAACAGGTTTCCTTTAATCACACTAATCCTGGACTAAGCATACTCCTCTTCCTGCTTTGCTTTGACTATTCAAGTGTTGGTGGTGATATAAGTGTTGAAGGTCATTATCAACCAGAGGACTAATCCCCACTAGGCAGTTGCATTTGCAACCTAAATTCAAAAAATTTTTTCAGATGCTTTGAACCAACAAGGTTTAAGCTAGTAAATCTTAGATGCCATCCCAAGAACCCTAGACGGAATATTATATCATGCACATAGAACCACGACACCCACTCCCCTTCTCCCCCACAACATGGGAAGAGTTGATGTTTAAAACAATGAGGAATAGATTCTGAGTACAGGGAGTTCATTTTACTGTTGTACCTACTTTTGTTTATGTTTGACAATATTTATGACAAAATGTTCAAAATGCAGCAAAGTCTTGGTTATAACAAATATCAATACAATCAGAACATTACCTTATTGGGTATAAGTAATTTTTCATTTATAGATAAACTCATTATATCATAGTCACCTTGTCATGAAAATTGCATTGAATACCTAATGCTGAATCAATACTCCAAAACAAATGCTTACATGGTTTCTTATTTTCCACTGGTTTACAGTTTGACTGACACAGAGTAACTTGAGTTTTGATGTATTTTGGTTTACTATATACTGTGTAGACTTAAAAATGGTTTAACACATACGTGAGGTGATGCATATGTTAATTAGCTCAATTATTATAAATATATACAATTTTGTCAATTAAAAATGAATGCATTTTGAAAAAAAGTTAAATGAAAAATTTCAAGGGTATTTCTAACATCCCCCTAACTTATCATTGCTTAAGTAAAGAATAGTGCATGGTAGGAAGTGGGGGCTCAAAAATGTTTATTAAATAAATAAGTGAATAAAAAGTAGCCAAAGCAATGGCTAATGCTATACAATGATTCCTTATTTTAGCTTAATTCAAGCTTACACTGTGGAAAAGAGGTGTATCTCGTTAACATACTTTGAAAGGTACCATAAATCTCACGTACATCTCCACACACATCTGAATAGAAGCATGTGAACAGCTGTATAAAGACTTCTTTTCAAACTTAGTTCTAAAGAGTTAAATATTTGTTGAGATGTATTTAATTACAACATAAAATCAAATTGTCTGAAGCTTAAAATCTTAATTTAAAACAACGTGTTGTAATTTATAACACTGAACTTGTAATGTTTGAGGAAACACGGCACTTCTGAATGACACATACCTAAACAATAAATTAAAACGTTATGCCTTCATTTCTAGAGTTTTCAAATGACTTGCAACAGAGTAAAAACCAACAATTTTAGGGCTGCTGCAGAGCAAAAGTGCCTGGTTATAATATTTCATTCTTAAAATTTCTTCAAACTTTGGGTATTGAAAGGAAGGATATTTTTATTTGAGTCAGAAATGTAAAAGAAGAAATTCTAGCCAAAGTGTTGTCACATTAAAAACAGAACCAAACCCTCTTGACTTTTTCCAGTTTTTCCTTCCAGCAAATCAAAGATCCCTTAATTTAAGAGGCCAAACTGACTGTGATCTGCTGCATTTAAAAGGCAGGACATTTAGGACGGGCCCAGAAACACAGCTTCATTACGGTAGGTAGTATGTGATTTGAACAGTAGGGATGTTCAAGACAGTTTGGTTAATAAGCATTCTAGAAGAAAATGTAAATACTTACTAAATCCAAAACACTTTTCCAGAAAGATAACATTTTCCAATTTAGGAGAATATTTATATGCTCATGGTAAAACACCACCAAAAGCCAGGAATTTTCCAATAGATTTGTGTTATTATAGGAATTGATGTTCTTACTGACATCTAAGAAATTTTACCTATAGGCAACATTTTCTGCTAGACTAGTTCCCAGGAAATGACCTTCTAATTCACTTAGAAAGAAAAGCTTCTACATAAACTATGAGGCAATAGCTGGTATCTTGTAGGACCTCATTCAAAAGTAACATAAATAATAAAAATATGGCAAGTCTCTGATCAAAAGGGACAATAACACTCTATGAACCTTATGGTATTCCTCTTCAAAGACTTCAAAGCCTCTGATAAATAGTATGTTCTGAGCCATTCCAATGATTGGAGGCAGATAAGGGGGAAAATACCATTCTCCTTACTACATTGATATAAAATCTGAAAAGATTAAAAGAAAAGAGAAGTAGCCCTAACCCAGGCTTCTCTTTTGTAAAAAGGCACCATATAAATCTAACAAAATGCCTCTAACCACAACTGTGTGCTTAATCTAGACAGAAACTACATATTTTCTTATTTATTTTGATAATTTTGGCAAAAACAAATTGTATCACTTAGTTTCCAGTTCCCTTATATCTTTCTTCTCCAAGCCGCCTCCAGATTGTCAACTAGGGTTTCCAAAACACAATCTGGTCCTTTCATTATCTTAGTTAAAATCTTTAGTGGATCCATGTAGTCTTCACTGAAGTATCTTTTCAGTAGCATTCCTCAATTTATGTCACTCCTTATTAATTACTTCATTCATTCAACAAATCTCTCTCCCTACCACAATCCCTACACTCTAACTATACAAGACGCTTAATAGTGCCCCTGCAAGCTGATGGACTTAAATGTTTTCATATCTCTTCTTATCCAGTTTTACTACTAGAATGGCTTTATATTTGCTCATCTGACAAAAGAAAGTCCTAATTTATAACAAAATGAAGCTTACACATTTTATCCTTTGAGAATCAATTCTTAAATACTCAGTATTTAAGAAAATGAATAATTTCTACTACATGCTCCCACAGTAATTTATTAATATCTTCAATAGAGTATTTATTGCATTAGTTACTTAGTTGAATACATGTTTGTTTCTTTTACAGGATGTCAGGGACCATGGCTTATTCCTGTCTGTAACTTACAAACTGAGAATGTTGCCTCAAATACAGAAGAAACTCAATCACTGTTATGGTTTGAATGTCTCCTCCAAAACTCAGGTCAAAATTTAATCTCCAATGTGGCAGTATGGAGAGGTGGGTGATCAGATCATGAGGGCTCTGCCTTCATAAATGGATTAATCCACTCACGAACTAGTGGCTTTATGGGTTAATGGATTAATTGGTTATCATGGGAGGGGAACTGGTGGCTTTATAAGAAGAGAAAGGGAAATCTGAGATAGCCCTCAACATGCTCAGCCCTCACCATGTGCTGCCCTGCACCACTTTAGGACTCTTTAGAGTCCCACCAGCAAGGCTCTCCCCAGGGGCTGCCCCTCAAGCCTGGCCTTCTCAGCCTTCATCACTATGAGATATACATTTATAAAGAAATTACCCAGTTTCAGGTATTCTGTTACAAACAACAGAAAACAAAGATAGTGACCATTTGTTGAATTAAAAGAAATCAGATACAGATACGTAAAGAATCCACTACTTTTTTTCAAAATTAACATTTTGGGAGTCAGCAGTGTCTGCACTAGATGATATGAGCATTCACAGAACATAAAGGTCTCAACTTGGATTTGCTTGTCATAAAGGGAAAAAAATATGTATCAGTAATGAAGTTCTATATCTTATATAATAGTTATATTGAAATCTGATTTAAATAGAAACCCCTGTGCTTACTATTATTCCATATTGCCTGTTAAGAAATATTTTATATTCTTTTGAGGTTTATATCATTCTTCTAAATCAATTCTCTGTACCAAATGAAACATTTACCCAGCTTTAGCATTTATATTGAAGTTCTCAGTTCTAAATAATGTGGTACACAATTATCAATATAGAAACTATGACCTGTACATGTGCCTCTTACTGATGAATTTAAAGAGTGAAACAAGATTAACCTTCTTCACCATAATTTCTCTGAGGCACAAAGATGTTTCTAAGAGCTCAAAGCTACAAATCATACAATTTAAAATTTTTAAGTGAATCTTTAAGGCCAAACAAATAAATTTTAGACATCCCATCAGAGAGAATTGCATGATAGTGGTTGTGACTTTATATCTGAATCACTCTTTTATTTTTCTATTTTTATTTCTTTGTAACAGCTTTATTGATTTATAATTCTCACATCACACAATTCATCCCTTTGAAGTGTACAACTCAATGATTTTTGGCATATTCATAGTTGTTCAACCACCACCACAATCAATTTTAGAACATTTTCATCACTCCAAAAAGAAACCTTGTATTTTTTGGCCATCACTCTTTTAAAAACAAGCTTTATAAATTATGAACAGAACAAATAATTTTGTAAAACTAGTTGATTTTAAATGAGTATCCTATGAAAATTCCATCCAAATTAATGCTAGTCCACATGTAAATATTATATGTATATGTAGTCCAAAATAAAGTAAGTAAACGGGCTAATGTGATTTTCCTCCATTTCAGATGCATATGAGACAAGATTATTTGACCTTTTTAAACTCTATGGAGTGACATAAGTTACTAAGAATCTCTGGCTTTAATGATAAGGTATATGTGTCAACATCACAATGAAAAACCATATTTAAATCCAAAGCATTCCAGGTCATTTCTGTATGAAAGCACACAATGTACTGTTGAAGAATATGAGCATGATGGGCTCATTTACCTTTAGATATAAACAACAGAATTTCCTTAGATAAAAATGATGCAATGTGAGCTATGTACTCTGATATGTAACAAATGGTTTCGAAGTCAGCAAGTTTTAGGAGAAATGTCATTCACACTACCAATATATGGGCTACATGCCAAATGAAATTTTTAGTCTGCTAGAGCATGCTTGAGTTTCAGTTCAAGGAAGGAAGGATAAAATGGTATGTAGGATTATGCAGGAAATTTACATCTCAGAGACACAATAGGAAAAGAAATACATCTCAAGAGACAACCTCAGAGAAAGGGGGAACTTCTGAGCCTTTCCAAGATTCCAGAAGACCATCACACACATTTTTGTCTGCACATACAAATTTGTTACAGAGGTAGGAAGGAAGGAATGAAGGGACTTGGATGAGGAATTCTCAGTCTGATTAGTAAATCTGACTTTGCAGATCTCTTGGGGTCTCTAGAACCTGGATAGCCCATTCTAGGTCTGGTAAATACAGAAGGAGAAATTTTACCTTTTATTTATTTATTTATTTGTGCATCACCTATGCAGAAAACACTGATGCAAGACTTTTTTTTTTTTTTTTTGAGTCCTATTCATGTGCAATCCTCTTTAGGCTCATCTGACAGATTTATATAAGCAGGGAAAAGTTCATTTGCACTAAGTACACATCATTACAACATTTGTCCTCAAGTTAAATTAACTACTCAAGTCATCTTATGGGAAAAGAGGGTATTTACAATTGCTCAAAAGAAAAAACATTTTGTGTAAGTTACTACACTAAAGTACCGGTATATATAAAATGTGTATAAAGAGCACAAGGGGGTACATTCAGGGTCAAAAACATAATATATTTTGTATCTTCTATAGTTTTTCTATTGAGCAAAACATTATTTTTCAGCTCTTCCATCTTTGCTTTTGTTTTGAAAATAAGTGTACCTATCTCAATGTCACAGTAATTTTCATGATTTTTTTGTGTGTGTCATGTACTTAAAATGTGCTATATTTATTTCCCTCTATGCAAGAGTATTGAGGTATAATTCACATATATCCAAAGCTTCAGTGACATTTGGTTATCATTAAATGACTACAGTGGAATTTTCTTTTCCACTACAGTGGAAAAGAAAAAAGAAGCAGCATTCCACTTCTTAGGCACAGTCACTCAGAACTCTTTAACTCCCTTATAAATCAAGAATTCCTTGTTCCATTACCAGAACAATAATTTTCTTAGATTAGAAAAGTAATATATATATAGAGAGAGAGATAGAGAGAGAGAGAGAGAGAGTGAACTGCAGCAAAAGAGTTGCAAGTCACAGTATTTCTGAAATGAGATATCATTATAATATGCATTTCGTCTCAAATGCCACTCCAGTTTTCTCCTTAACAAACTACAAATATACATTTCTTGCATCAATATTTTATCACAGAAATAATAGATTTGGGGTACGATTATTCTATTAAGGACCAGTGTTATAAACTTGGTTGAATCATTTGCTTGCCTAAGTTCATTTATAACAAAGTCTGTCCAGAATAACATACTTTTGTTGACTTTTATTCAGCCTTTTACTCAGGGCAAAAACCAATGTCAATACCAGCTAAGTGATACCTTGGCACCAGTCCTGGTACTCTATATACGATCTACTGCAAGAGTCATACCTTTGCTGGGAGAATAACAGTTGGGAGCAGTAGTCTACTAACTAATCATATAACAATTTTAAAGGGCACTAAAGCTCTCTGTATTTTTATTCTACCCACTTGGTTTTACATATTTCATTTATTTGTTCAATTAGCACAAATATGTCCAATATTAAAAATAGAATGTTTCTTCTATATGCTTGTGACATGACTGTACATCACGAACTATCAGGGCTCTCAAGGGAAAATTGGTTCTGTTTGCCAACTATTACCAGAAAGACTTGCTTAAAATCATTCACTTAAAAAATTATTATTCAAAGTGAGGTGACACAGACCCGAAGAATGGGCCCCACTTGTACTCGCCATCAAATTAGTATTGACTGATTAACACTATGGTGCTCAAATGGTGGTAGTTGTTCACTAGGGATTTGGGGGGTGGGGGGTAGACCCCATCCGAAAGATGTGGTGAGCACTCTGAAGGGAAGGGGCATGCTTGAAATGTATTTGGGGATGGGTATTAGGGGTCTGAATAGGGGGTAGGAAATCCTCTAAAACTGATTTATGTGAATAGCTGTAAAACTTGGTAAATTTACTAATAACCATTTAATTGTACACTTAAAATGGAGTAAAGACATGATATGTAAATTACACTTCAATAAAGAAAAATAAATAAATAAATAAAATTATTATTTGGATCAGTTATGTTTCCAAATGTAATTGATTATAGCAATAGCATATAACAAGATAACTTATTTATTTGATTACTTAAGTATACATTTCTAATGAAGTTATCCTGGCAGATTCACCAAGAAAATTAATTTCTTAAAAACCAACATTCTATTGATGTATTTGATGAGATTTTTTTTCTACGGCCATAGGCTGGTAACTTATGCTTTGAGAATGTTCTAGTCTAAATAGTCTTTGTGACATGGTATGGTGAAGAACTGTAGAGATAATGATTCACTCATTCATACGCTAAAAGAAGATAGAAACTGTTTCTTCAGTGAACTCTTAGAACTCTATTGGCCCACCTCAAAGTAGAGATTGGATGGCCATCTGTTCAAGAAGTAGTGTTGATTTTCGGTCTAATTTTCACAAGATGTTGTCAACCCTGCTGTTCAGTTGGTTGATTTTTAAAATACAGAGTCTGTCCTTAATCAGTAACAAGAAATTGTTCCTGATCAAGTTTCTTCTTAGTTTTAGCTCTATACAGAGATCAACATCACCCACGCAATTTAGTCACCCCTGAGGTGAAACTGCAGCTGTTTAAACAGTGCATGGCCCATAACAACATGACAGCATAGGGCAGGAAGCAAAGAAGAATTCTATTTCTAATTGAACCTCTGATGGGAATTGAAATGGGTGGTATTTGATTTTGTAAACTAGAATTCATTTGCTTATCATAAATGTTCCAGCAGCATGCTTTCTATCTCCCGCCAAGCATTGTCACTCTTTTTTTTCATATTTCTTTTTTTTTCCCAAATATTTATTGTTATAAAAAGATGTACATGGGTCATTGAGTACAAAAGCAATTTCCCAACTGAGCATATAATTCCAGTTTTATGAATATACACTGTTATCTTCTATATTATATCTATACATATACTGAAA
>CAUYRT010056923.1:0-12017 GCA_963574885.1 Lepilemur ruficaudatus | reverse complement strand
ATTATATAATTCCACTCATATGAAATGTCTAGAAAAGGCAAATCTATAGAAACAGGGAGCAGATTAGTGGGTCCCTGTAGTTGGGGATGGGAATTAGGGGTCTCAATAGGGGAAAGGAAATGTTCTTAAACTGATTTGTGTGAATAGCTCTCCAACTTGGTAAATTTACTAATAATCATTTAATTGTACACTTAAAATGGATTAACTGCATGGCATGTAAATTATACTTCAATAAAGTTGTTTTTTAAAAAAAAACTATTAAGTTTTAAAAAAAACAAATAAACCATTGTTTCAAATATTCAATGTATCCTTGATGTAATATTAAGACCACTGATTTAACAGTAAAGACAAATCATTTTTCTATATTAATATCATGTACATACTCAAAAGTAAGAGATCCCCACTTCTAACAAACCATTACATTTTAACCTTCATGGAGAGGAAAATACTTACTTTGAAGATAGTACAATGTAGCCTCTAACTCGCTTTGTTATTAACATTCACCATCATTACATTTATGCCTCAGACTAAATGAAAACTGTTAGATTAATAGTTTTTTAGAGATTTCAGTGTCAATTTGGATAATTCACTCAAATACCAAGAGTTCCACAGTTTCCTGACCTCACAACAACAAAATCCTTCCCCCTTTGCTCCAATTTATCAACCCTCTCAATGGCCATTCTCAAGGCCTCAAACTGTTCCACCTCTGACATCTTAACCTGTAATCTTTCACTTTCAGACCATAACTTCCTAATATTCCTATTCCTCTTTCCTTTATAAGGATTATATAAACCTCACTGTCTCCTTCATAGAAACTTCTAACTCATCAACTGTAGCACTGTTATCCACAGTAAAGTTCCCTCCATACCTAGGTTGAATTCTCCAACCCTTATACAGAAGTGAATCCTAAAAACATGCATTCTCTGTTCCTAGTCAGAGTAAAAATAACTCCACAAGAATTTCTTACCCCAATTTAAGACTTTTAATATCACAAAATTCATGACTTTCAATCTCATTTGGGAACACAAAACTCTTCCTTTCACTTGGCTCACATCCATCACCAATAGCCCATAACTATTCCAAAATTTATAGCAGTCTTCAGTATTTCCTCTCAATCTCTGTACTTCTCAGTACCTACATTTTTCCTCAAAGAATTGGAATATTCAGTTAACATACATAACATTTTGCAAATAATACCAACTCTATATTGCTCATGTATCAAAATCCTTGACAATTTTGCATTCCTTACCCAACTAAATGGTGGGGGTGGGGGGGGCAGAGAGTGGAGGTTGGGAAGAAATATCCTTTCTTCTATGTTTTCAATCCCATCCTTTCTACCTTGTAGCTTCAATTTCTACCAACATTCTAGCTGTTCCCCCTTAATCAATAAATGTGTTTTTTATTATTCCACATACTTAACAAATCTTATTTTACGTTGCTTCCTCCATTTCCCTTTTTTTTCTTTCTTTGTCCATGAAGTTCCTTAAACAAGTACTCTACATTCTGTCATATTTTATTTGCCACTCGCATTATAAAATACTGCAATGTTCCTTCTAATCTTACCACTTGAAAGTATTATTGTTGTGGTCAATAATTTTTTAATTATCAAATCAAAAAGACATTTACTTTAACTAACCTCCCTATGGTACTTAACATTGTTGACTACTGCTTCCCCCCACCTTGACTTTTTTTTAAATATAGCCTTTCCCAGTTCTTATACCACTACATTCTTTCTTCAACACCTTCAACGATCAAAATGTTAGATTTTAACACAAAAAAATTTTAAAGCAGCTATTATAATAAATGACATTAAGGAAAAGAAATTCATAATGAATGAAAAGATAGGAAACCAAAGCAGAGAAACAGAAACTCCAAAAACAAAAGAACCAAATGGACATTTTAGAATAGAAAAATATAGTATCTGAAAAAAATTACCAGATAGTTTAATGGTAGAATGCATATGAAAGAGGCAGTGAACTAGATGACAGAACAATAAAAATTATCCAATCTAAGTAACAGAGAAATGAGATTAAAAAATAGGAGTCTCAAGGATGGCTGAAAAAATACAAATAGTCTAATATATGTATAAGTATAGTCCCAGAAAACAAAAAGAGAAAATAAAGGAGAAAAAAATTTTCAAATAGCCAAAAATTTCCCAAATTTGGCTAAAGACATAAATTTTCAGATTCAAAATTCTCAGTGAATTCCAAGCAGGATAAATGTGAAGAAAACTAAATCCAGTCAAATTTTTAAAAATCAAAACTAAAAAATAAATATTAAAATAAGCCAGAGAAAAATCACATATAACATTCAGGAAAACAGAGATTCAAATGGTAGTAGACTTCTCATTTGAAATTGTGGAGGCAATAAAATAAAAGAAGCATAATTTTAAGTGCACTTTAAGGTGCTGAAAGACAAAAAACTGTCAACCCAGAATTCTACATCCAGAAAAATATCCTTCAAGAATTAAGGTGAAATAACTCCATTGCCAGATAAAAGAAAAAAAATTCTTCCATAGCAGACTTGAACTCCAAGAAATGAGAAAAATTCTGTAGGCTAAAGAGAAATGCCACCATATCAAACTCACATCTTTCAGAAACAATAAAGAACTTCAGAAATGGTGAATATCTCTAAAAATATAAAACTATCATTTTTCTTATTGTCTTTAAAATGACCATAACTGGATAAAGCAAAAATTGTCTTATAGAATTTATAATTTATACAGATATAATACACATGAAAATTATAGCTGAAGAAGGTAAAGATAAAACGGAACAAGTTTCTAAATTTATAAGAGATTACAATATTAACAAACTGTGAAAAATTAATGACATTTATTGCAATCTCCAGAGGAATGATTAAAATGCAGAGGTATAACTAAAAAGTCAATAGGTAAATTAAAATAGAATTCTAAAAAATGTTCAAATAATCCAAAATAGGGTAGTATAGGAAGAATCAGGAATAAAAAACAGAAAGGACAAACAGAAAACTAACAAAATCATAGACCTAAATCCAATCAACAATCACATTAAATGTTAACAGACTAAATGCTTGAATTAAAAGTCAGATTGTCAAACTGGATATATTTTTTTAATAAAAGATCCAACTATATGCTATCTACAAAAGACACACTTTAGATTCAAAGATACAAAAAGATTGAGAGTAAAAGAACGGAAAAAGTTATATTATACAAACACCATAAGAAAGCTTGAGGGGCTATCCTAACAGACAAAATAAACGTCAAGGAAAAAAATGCCAGAGATAAAGAGAAACTTTCCATAATTAAGAAAAGGGGTAAATTTATCAGGAAGACCTAAAAATCATAAATGTGAATATACTCTATCACGTTCACAAGATCCTCTTTTAGCCTTATCTAAAATATGTACAGTTCCCAGGACACAAACCTTGGCTTTCTCTACACCCCCTCCCAGGAAAATTTCATTCCACTTCCATTACTTTCCTAATCTGTTGGTTCTTAATCCTGCTATTCATTCATACTGAGCTTTTCATTTCTTTTTCCTTCTTGATAAGGCAGAAGATTGTGTAAGCAATAATTATAACATTGCACTGTTGCATTTATAACATGTATACACCTAACACATGCAACAATAACAACATAAAGGAGTGAGAAGGAAACGGAGCCATACTAGAAGACAATTTAAACGTTTTACTGGAATTAAGCACACTGCAGTACACTGTAATAAAACCCATATTTTAATTCCTACAGGAACTACTAAGAAGAGAAGTCAAATTTTTAAAAGTTAAGTATAGTACTGAAAGTCCTAGCCATAGCAAGCAGGCAAGAGAAAAATAAAGGGTATCCAAATTGGGAAAAAGGAAGTCAAACTATTGCTTTTTGCTGATCGTATGATCTTGTTTCTAGAAAATCCCAAAGACTCCACCAAAAGACTCCTGGAATTGATAAATAAATTCAGCAAAGTCTCAGGTTACAAAATCAATATACACAAATCAGTAGCCTTTCTATATACCAATAATAGTCAAGCTGAGGGTCAAATCAAAGACTCAATGCCATTCACAATAGCTACAAAGAAAATAAAACACTTAGGAATTTACTTAACCAAGGAAGTGAAAGATTTCTACAAGGAAAACTAAGACATGGTGAGGAAAACAATCACAGATGACACAAACAAATGGAAAAATATATCATGTTCGTGGATTGGCATAATCAACATTATTAAAATGTCCATACTGCCCAAAGTGATTTACAGATTCAGTGCAATCCCCATCAACATACCAAAACCATATTTCGTGGAACTAGAAAAAATAATTCTATGCTTCATTTGGAACCAAAAAAGAGCCCGAATAGCCAAAGCAATCTTAAGCAAAAAGAAAACAAATCTGGAGGCATCACATTACCAGACTTCAAACAGTATAACAAGGCTATGGTAACCAAAACAGCATGGTACTGGTACAAAAATAGAGACATAGACCAATGGAACAGAACAGAGAACCCAGATATAAAACCATCTACCTACAACCAACTGATCTCTGACAAAGCAGATAACAACATACACTGGGGAAAAGAAGCCCTATTCAATAAATGATGCTGGGAAAATCGGATAGCCATATGCAGAAGAATGAAACAGGACCCCTATCTCTCACCACTTACAAAAATTAATTCAAGATGGATAAAAGACTTAAATGTAAGGCATGAAATCATAAGAATTCTAGAAGAATTCTAGTAGGGAAAAACTTTTCTAGACAATGGCCTGGGCAAAGAATTTATGACTAAGACCCCAAAGGCAATCATAGTAACAATAAAAATAAATTAATGGGACTTGATTAATTTAAAAGGTTTCTGCACAGCGAAGAAAATAATCAACAGAGCAAACAGACAACCAACATAATGGGAGAAAACATTTACAAACTATATATCCGATAAAGGGCTAATATCCAGAATACAAAGAACTCAAACAAATCAGCAATAAAAAAATAAACAACCCCGTTAAAAAATGGGCAAAAGATATGAACAGAAGTTTTTCAAAAGAAGATAGACAAATGGCCAACAAATACACGGAAAAATGCTCAACATCACTAATCAGCAGGGAAATGCAAATTAAAACCACAATGAGGTATTACCTTAACACTGTCAGAATGGCTATCGTTAAAAAGCCAAAAAAACAATAGCTGCTGGTGTGGATGCAGAGGGAAAGGAACATTTATACATTGTTGGTGGGACTTCAAATTAGGTACAACCTCTTTGGAAAACAGTACAGAGATTCCTTCAAGAACTAAATGTAGACTTACTATTTGATCCAGCAATCCCACTACTGGGTATCCACCCAAAGGAAATGAAGTTATTTTATCAAAAAGACACCTGCATTCAAATGTTTATTACAGCACAATTCACAATCACAAAATGTGAAATCAACCTAAGAGCCCATTAGTTCATGAGTGGATTAACAAAATGTAACACACACACACACACACACACACACACACACACACACACACACACAGCATGGAGTACTACTCAGCCAAGAAAAGGAATGAATGTCTTTTGCAGCAATTTGGATGGAACTGGAGACCATTATCCTAAGTGAAGCTTCTCACGAATGGGAAAACAAACACAACCTGTACTCGCTAGTAATTTGGAACTAATCAATGGGCACACATGGGCACAGAGAGAAGTAAAGGCCATTGGAAATCAAGAAGGGAGAAGGAAAGGGGTAAAAACCTACCTAACATGTACAATGAACACTATTCAGGTGACAGGCACACTAACAGCCCTGATTTAAAGCATTATAAAAGCTATCTATATACCAAAAACATTTGTACCCCCTTAATATTTTGAAATAAAAAAATTATTTTAAAAAAATCAACAGCTGGTTATTTATTTTTTGGTACAATCAGAAAATAGTGTGGGATATTGAATTATGGGAGGTTTTACTGTCTTGGATGTCAGCTTAACATTCCATAGTCGGGGGGTTAGTTTTTATATTCTATAATACAAAGCATATTAAGTGACAATATGGAATCCTAATCCTGCATTTAATGTCTTGAACATTTTAAATTATTTCTATATCCATGTTGTTTTTTAATAGACTTATTTCCTAAAGAAAACCACTCCTTGATCATGGCTCTGCCTGTCAGAATTGCATACACTCTGTAACACCTTTGGCCGTGGTAGTCCTGTTTTCCTAATAACTTTGTTAATGTGCTATGAAAGATTGAAATTTTGAGCATGTAGTATATACGATAATTAATTGTAAACTGGTGGGACTTAGGTAACAGCTTATCAACATTTGTACATACTGGTACTTGATGGCTTCTTAAGGAAAATTTGTCTCCAAATTGTAAGCTGGAAAATCACTGGAATAACTGTTTTAAACAGAATTAAAATAAATGGCTTTTTAGATTTCCAGTATGTATGTTAAGAATTGTGTACAAATTGAAGTGTCTGTACTGATCCTCAACACAACCAATACAATCTCAATTACAAAAGAAAATAATTAAATAAATATCAACAGATAACACAATCGAAAGCAGTAATGGATGAGAAGAGGAACATAAAAGACATGAAACACGGAGAAAACAAGTCGCAAAACGGCTGAGGTAAATCCAATCATATCAATTAAATACACTAAATTGGAAGCACTAAAACATTCAGACTAGGTAAAGAAGCAAGATCCAACAATGTTATCCTCAAGAAACACACTTTAGATTCAAAGACACAAACAGGTTTAAAGTTAAATAAATGAAAAAAAGCATAATATGCAAAGACCAATTGTAAGTCAGCTGGAGTAGCTATATTACTATTAGACAAAACAGACTAAGTCTAGAAATGTTACCGGAGACAAAGGGATATTTCATAATGATGAAAGAGGTCAAATAATCAGGAAGATAAAATGACTACAAATGTATACACAGCTAACAACAGAGCCTCAAAATACATGAACCAGAAACTGCCAAAATTATTATAAAAAGAGAAATTTAAGTTCAACAATGATAAAAATTTCAATACCCAACTCTTAATAATTAATAGAACACCTAGATAGAAAATCAACAAAGAATAGATTTGAACAACACTATCCACTAGAGCTTGACCTAACTGACACGTATAGAATACTTCCCCCAACAACAGCAGAATACACATTCTTTTCAAGTGTCCACGGAACATTCTTCAGGAAAGACCATATATAAGTCATAAAACAAGTCTTAAGAAATTCAAAAGGATGGAAAGCATTCTGTCTCCAGCCACAATGGAATTAAATTAGAAACCAACAGAGGGGCTTCCAGGCTGCAACAGGAAGTCTACAGTAGTGGAAGCAATGACAAAAGTGTTATCTATAGGTTTGGAGGACTTGTCTTCTTTTGTTTTTGTTGGGGATTGTTTTGTTTTGTTTGTTTGTTTGAGGAGGAGGTATTTCATATGATAATACAGTGACTAAATCTGGTATATTTAACTTTGCACTGATACAATGAATATCCTGTACAACTGCCTTAGTTGATAAGCACAGTTATTTCCAGAGCCTGTAACCCAACATAGTGACTTTATGAATTAAAAGGCACAGGTATTTTAATTTTGCTAGAAACAAATGTAATCTGTTAGAGACCTTTCCTGGGTTTTGCGGTGGTGTCAACTATCCCCCAAACACATGGGCTGCACAGGAGGAAGTTATCAAAATAAATTAGAAGTCGAAGACCATCAAGAAGGGTTAATGGATACTGAGCTTTTGAGAACAATAAATGCCTGCTGAACATCTTATTTCAATAACCTGAACCTTAAGAATAATGAAATGACAAAAAATTAAATGAAGATTATAATTGTTGGACTTAAATTTTAACAGAAATGCCTTTAATGAATGCACCATTAAAGTAGCTGCTAATTTTCCTTTATTCAGGGGGAAAAAAGGTGTGTGTCTGTGTTTTTAAACCAAGCACAAGTTTTGGAGTCTTATCAAAGTCCTTTTTTTACTATCTATTGAGATAATTATATGAATTTCACTTGACCTGTTCAAATAATTTTATACCGATATGTTCCCTGACATGTTATTCCATTTTGTATTCCTGAAGTGTTCTTTAGCAATGATATTCATCTTTCAGTGTATATACTTAATTCACTAATGTTTTATTTGGGCTTTTTCACATTACGTTCCTACATGCAAAGTCAACACTTCTTGGGTATACTGTCAAGGTTTTGATATCAATTTAGTGGCACTAGCTTCATAATATATAGAAATAATGTCTAATTAAAGATGACATTTATAGAACATTTGAAACATTTTTTATATGCTACTCATGTAAATCTCATGGCAACCTCATGATATCTGTTATGTCAGTTACAGAGATGGTACAGCTATATCCTAGAGATTCAACAACTTCCTAAAGGTTCCAAACCACTGAATCGCAGAGCTTGAATTTCAAAGCAGGGATCTCACTAATAACCAATATTCTATGCTACTTGACATCTTTTTGTCAATATTCTAAAGTAACACTGGAATTAGGTGCTATTGAAAATGGGAAGGGGTGGCAAGCATACAAAAGTAAAATTGTAATCATTATTAGAAACAACACACTGAAGATCAAATTCCTCCAAAGTTATTCAGTTTTCTACTTCTTGTGTTAATTTGAGGAAGTTCGATTTTTACAGAAAATCATCCATTCATCAAAAGTTTGAACACTTTTAGCATCTACTTTTAATGAATTAAAAAAGCATCCCAAAAACAAAAAAAAGAGATTAAAGCTTACCTTGACTTTGGGCCAGATGAAGAATTTTTGATGTAACATATCTGGCAGTATCTGATTCTGTAGATTCAGTATTGATCTTCTCCAGCTGAGCCAGGAGTCCCACAACCCGAGAATTATTGGTAAGGCTAAAAGGAATGTAGAATGTTAGGGCACATTCTACATCAATGGTAAATTCAATACTATAAAGATCACTGTTTTTAAAAAAGTTCTACTCTCATAAAAACATTAAGCATTTACACGTCACATTTCCTTGCTATATTTTTTAACTTAAAGCTGTTAATTCTGATTTAAGTAGCGAAACACATTCTATTTCAGAAAACCACAAATAACAGATGTCCTTCAACTTTGTCCAATAACCTTACATCACACCCTGAAAGTTCACCTTTCCACTCTCCAAAAGACTTTTCACACTTTCTCTGCTTTTTTCAGAACTCTGACAATGCTTCCTCCTACCTGCCTCCACTCTATTAATGCCCTGAGGCACAACTATTATAAAATCAAACAAAAATACACTTACCTTCCCACTACCAGATCCTTAAACCCATCTATTCCACCTATATTTTTTTCTTCCCTCTTCCCATTCATCATATAAATATTTGCACATGCAGCAGGTACTGTTCTAGAAGTTGCCAATCTACCATAAATAAATATAAAAAATAAGTAAATATGTAAATTATACAGTATGTCAGGTGATAGGAAATGCTATGCAGAAAAAGCAGATTGGGGCAATAAAAGGTACAAGGTGACCGGGTCAGTTCTAAAGAGAGGTCAGGGAAGACCTCATTGAGAGGGACCGTTTAAGGACAGGGCTAAAAGAAGTAAGAGAGTAAGCCAGGCAGATACTGGCAAAAAGAGCTATCCAGAAAGAGGGAGTCAGAACCACCAAGATCCCAGGGCAGGAGCGTGCTTGCCCTGTTCTATTAACAGTGAGGTAGCCACGGTGGCTGGAACAGACTACTTTAGGAAGGACAGCAGTAAGAGATGAGGTCAGAGTTTGGGGTGGGCATGGGAGAGAACACAGAAAGAGAACAGACCATTTAGAGTCTTATATGCCATTTTAAGGACTGGCTTTTACAATGAGTAATATGGGAAGTTTTTGAGGAGAAGTGTTATGTGTTCTCACTTCTAAAAGGCTCTCTTTGGCTGGTATGTTGAGATTCAAAGAACAATCCCTGCATTTGTATACTTGATCCCATCCTTTCATGCACTATCAAAGGATGTGCTCCTTCAATTATCCTTTCTCTGATCTGTCATGTATTAATATCTCCCTTCAAGCAATCATACCCGTCAGCATACAAATATGATATGGGAGTTCCTATCAGCTACCCGCCCCCTTCTCTGATACTCCTTCAAAGAGAAATACGTATTTGTTCTCTCCATTTGCTTACATACTGTTTGTTCACTTTTCAAACCACTAGCTTGCTCCTACACCCTGAGGTCTCCCAAAAATCTCCTGTGGTCGTGTCTATCCTCATCATATTCAGCATTGCAGCACCATCCAAACCATACTACCTCTCTCTTTCTTCAAACACTCTCTTTTTGGGCTTCCACAACTCTATACTCTCCTGATTTTCCTCCTCTCACCTCTGACACACCTCTAGACATTGATGTCTCCCCCAACAGCTCTGTCCCAAGACCACTACTCTTCATTCTCTCTACACTTTGCCTTGAGTGATCTCATCTAACCACATAGTTGTCATTATCATCCATATGCTACTTGGCTCCTACATTCAATAGCAGCCTCAGCCTCTGAAAGCTTATCCAACCTAACAAGACCAATATAAAACTTCTTCTGTTTCCTCCTCTCAACCTATTCCTCTTCTAATCTTAACTTCTCAAATTCACATGAAACCATCAGTGGCTCATGATAAAAATCTAGAGTCCCTTTCCCATATTCCAACCCAACAAAAGCTTGATCTCTAAAATATCTAATCCATTCACTTCTTTCCATATGTACTATTACTACCCCCAAGTCCAAGCAACCATCATCTCTCACAGCCTAACTAGTCTGCTTCTCTTCTTGATGCCCAATAATCCATTCCCTCACAGTTACTTTCTCAACTTTTTTTTTCTTTATTGAAGTATACTATACATATCATGCCTTTACTCCATTTTAAGTGTACAATTAAAATGATTTTTAGTGAATTTACGAAGATGAAGAGCTATTCACATAAATCAGTTTCAGAGGAATTCCTTCCCCCTATTGAGACCCCTAATTCCTCTCCCCAGCTACTTTTCAAGCATGTCTCACCCCTCCACAGTGCCCACCACGTCACTCAGACGTGGGTTTACCCCCCACACCCCAAATCCCTAGTGAACACTCCCACCACTTGAGCACCATAGTGTTAATCAGTCAATACCAGTTTGATGGCGAGTACAAGTGGGGCCCATTCTTCGGGTCTTGTGTCACCTCACTTTGAATAATGGGCTTAAGCTTAATCAGGATAATATAAGCGGTGCTAGCTGTCATTTCTTAAAATTGAGTAATATTCCATCACAAACATATACCAATTTTTAACAATCCACTCATGAATTGACAGGTACTTGGGTTGTTTCCATGACCTAGCAATAATGAATTGTGCTGCCATAAACATTCTGGTGCAGATGTCTTTATCGTAGAATGTCTTATGTTCTTTTGGGTAGATGCCTAATAATGCTATTGCTGGATCAAATGGTAATTCTATTTTTAGCTCTTTACGGCATCTCCAAATTCTTTTCCACAAAGATTGCACCAATTTGCAGTCCCACCAGCAGTGTAAGAGCGTTTTTATCTCTCCACATCATCGCCAGCATTTGTTGTTTTGAGATTTTTTGATAGAGGCCAATCAAACTGGGGTTAGGTGGTATCTCACAGTGGTTTTGATTAGCATTTCTCTAATGATTAGAGGTGTTGAACATTTTTTTATGTGTTTGCTGGCCATTCTGTCTTCTTTGGAGAAGTGTCTGCTCATCTCCTTTGCCCATTTATAAATGGGGTTGTTTGATATTTTTTGTTGTTGTTGTTAATTCTTTTGAGTTCTAGGTAGATTCTTGTTATCAGATCTTTGTCGGAGGTATAAAGAGCAAATATTTTCTCCCATTCTGTAGGTTATCTATTTGCTCTAGTAGTTTCTTTGGCTGTGCAGAAGTTTTTTAATTTGATCAGATCCCATTTGTTTATTTTTGTTGCTGCATTGATTGCTTTGGGGGTCTTCTTCAAGAATTCTTTGCCTAGACCAATGTCTGAAAGGGTCTTCCCAACATCCTCTCCTAGGATTCTTAAGGTTTCCTGCCTTAGGGTTTAGGTCTGTTAACCATCTTGAGTG
>CAUYRT010056921.1:0-12207 GCA_963574885.1 Lepilemur ruficaudatus | reverse complement strand
GCCTGAGCAAGAGCGAGACCCCGTCTCTACTATAAATAGAAAGAAATTAATTGGACAACTAAAAATATATGCAAAAAATTAGCCGGGCATGGTGGCACATGCCTGTAGTCCCAGCTACTCGGGAGGCTGAGGCAGAAGGATAGCTTGAGCCCAGGAGTTTGAGGTTGCTGTGAGCTAGGCTGACGCCACGGCACTCTACAGCCCGGGCAACAGAGTGAGACTCTGTCTCAAAAAAAAAAAAAAAAAAAAAGACAAAAAATGTTGGTAATATTAGTCAAGATGGGATAAAAGGAAACCCTTGTACAGTGTTGATGGGAATGTAAATTTGTGCAGCTACTATGGCAAACAGCTTAGAGGTTCCTCAAAAAACTAAGAATAGAACTACTATGTGATCCAGCAATCCCACTTTTGGGTACACATCCAAAGGAACTGACATCAGGATCCAAAGGAATTGAGAGAGATATCTGCACTACCATGTTCATTGCAGGATTATTCACAATAGCCCAGACATAGAAGCAACCGAAACGTCCATCTACGGATGAACGGATTTCTTAAAATGCGGTATATTCATACAATAGGATATTATTCAACCTTAAAAGGAAAGAGATTCTGCCATTTGCAACAACACAGATGAATCTGGAGGACATTACGCTAAGTAAGCCAGACATAGGACAAATACTACATATATGATGAATGTAAAATAGTAAAACTCATAGAAGCAGAGAGTGGAATGGTGGTTGTCTGGACTAGGGGGGAGAGTAAAACAGGGGGGGTCTTAGTCAAAGGGTGCAAAGTTTCTGTTACACAAGATGAGTAAGTCCTAGAGATCTACTGTACAGCATAAAGCTGATAGTTAACAACACTGCTTTGTATACTTAAAACTTTACTAAGAGAGTAGATTATATGTTATGTGTTCTTATCACAAAATAATAATAATGGTTAATAAGAGGATGGGAGGAAACTTTTGACGGCGGTGGATAGGTTATGGCATAGACTGTGGTGATGATTTCACAGGTATATACTTATCCTCAAACTCATCACGTTGTACATTAAATATGTACAACTTTTTGTATGTCAATAATACCTCAATAAAGTGTTGGGGTTTTTTAATCTTAAAGTGTTTTCCAAAGAAACCTAGAAGCAAAAATAAAAATAACGATTAAAAATCTTAGCCCTGCAAATTTTCTATTGTAGGGCAGAACCTGGTCTTACTTGTGCTGTGCTGCCCTCTAGTGGTCATTGTGTTTCCATTGTCTGCTTAAAACAGGAAAAACCTCAACCTACAAAGGCATAATACAAGGAAAGGAGTATTATCGGTTAATTGAATCTTCTAGTTAACTGAAGACTGACCAGGAAAAAAAATAAAAAGCCTTTTGATATTAAGTATTAAAACATTTCTATAGTATATCATGCCACTTTATACCTTAATAAATTGAAAATAATTTAACCTTTTACCCCACTGGGACTCAGGAAGTGGAAGCTGTTTGGACAGGCAATCAAAGAATGGGGGTTCCAATCCCAGTTTTACACCAGCTAGCTATGTGTCCTTACATAGGTCACTTCACCTCTCTGGTCCCAATTCCTTTATCTGTAAGACAAGAAAGTTGAACTGAGCAAATTTTCTAGGGTTGTTTACACTCATTTTTCTCCTCAAAATACGATAGGACTCATGGCACATACGATGTAGGGAGCAGGAAACAGGTAAGTGAACAGTCCATTTTAACTTGGCGTACAAAGTGCTGTAGCAGAGTAAACATAGGATGCTGTCAGAGCACATGAGAGGAACACACAACCCAGTCAGGGCCTAAGGGTGCATGGAAAGCAGTAGGGAAATCTTTGAAAGGAAGTAACATCTAAACTGACACCTGATGGGTGAATGGGAATTATCTGATGAACAGGGATGGAGGAGGAGCATGGACGATCAAAAAGATCAAAAATGAAAGGTAGTAAGCATTCAGGAAAGTGAGAGTAGTTCATTTTGGCTGGAATGTACAGTGTAAGGGAGAAATGTCAAAAGATATAACAGAGCTAAGCATGGGCCAGCCCATTTAAGGTTGTTGTATAAATCAAAATAAGAACTTCGAACATTTTCCTAAGCGCAATGGGAAAAGTTTGAGAGGTCTGCTTCAGGGATGATATAATCATTTACATTTTTGAAAGATCGATATGACTACAGGATAAAGAACACACTAGAGGCCGGGCGCGGTGGCTCACGCCTGTAATCCTAGCACTCTGGGAGGCCGAGGCGGGCAGATTGCTCAAGGTCAGGAGTTCAAAATCAGCTCTGAGAAGAGCGAGACCCCATCTCTACTAAAAAATAGAAAGAAATTAATTGACCAACTAAAAATATATAGAAAAAATTAGCCGGACATGGTGGCACATGCCTATAGTCCCAGCTACTTGGGAGGCTGAGGCAGGAGGATCGCTTGAGCCCAGGAGTTTGAGGTTGCTGTGAGTTAGGCTGACACCACAGCACTCTAGCCCAGGCAACAGAGAGAGACTCTGTATCAAGAAAAAAAAAAAAAAAAAACACTAGAGAAGCGTGGTCAAGATTAAAGGGAGGGGACCAATTATAAGAGCATTGAAGTAATTAAAAGAAGAGGGGATGGTGACCTGATTTCAGACGGTACTCCTCAAAGTACAGTCTGCAATGAGAAAAGAACAGAAATTGAGAGAAAGCTTTAGAAACTTTTACAGGAAGTCAACATTGTAATAATGTCCAACCTCTTATCAGTGGACTCATCTCCATGAACAAAATATAAACCAGTTTGGGTGTTATAGTACTATCTGTATATACTAGTCAGGTACAGTGGTACCACATTAATCAAGTGATATTTTAAAGTTGGCTTGTAAACTATAACCGAAAAGTATATAAAAATTGAGAAAACATATACTTTATTTTTATAGCTTGTTTTATGATCCTTTTAATTTTACTTTGTATAATATAAGTTAAATTTTGGAAACATAGTTTATATTATTTTTAATTCCAATTTATTTATGGCAAAATAAGCTGTATTGAACTCCTTTTCAAGAAAAGATACATCCTTTCTGAATGTAGTCATTGTAGTAAACCAAATGCTAACAGTGGAAATGGTTCCCAAGAAATGAAGACAAAGAGTTCATACTAGTTTTACTCAGAAATATGAACCCTCCTATATCTTTAATTACATAGCTATAATTATGCATGAAGTACTAAAACCAAAGTGTGTTACTTACAGAGATATATTGGCTAATGATATGACAAAACCATCAAAACTTAAGCATCTTTCACATACAAAACATAAAGAAATAAGTTCAAAACCAAAGAAATTTTTAAACAAATACTATTGGAATTAAAATCAGAAAAGAAAGCAAATGTTCAGTGTTCCATATGAACATTAGTGCTTTGAGATCTTATAAAGAGACATTTTGAATTGCTGCACCTAAGAAAACATATACAATTGCTGAGTCATTAGCAAAACACTATCAAAGATACTTCCTAGCAAATCTTGGCTGAATCATTGGCAATGAAGATAGCTCAACTACTACTTTTCAATGACTCCACAGCTCAGTGTATTAAAGAACTAGACCACATGATGGTTGTACAACAATAGGAAAGTACTTAATACCACTAAATTAGCTTGTATACTTAAAGATGGTTCAGATGGTAAATTTTATGCTAAATATATTTTACCACGATAAAAGATTGGGGGGAAAAAACTAGACCACAGAGAAAAGTTAGCAAATTATTTTTCATGTAATTTGATGAATGCATAGCTATTGCTAAAATAGCAATTATTTTTGTATTATACAACTTAAACATGATAGTGATATAAAGGAGGAATTTTTCAGTTTCATTCCTAACAAAACAATTAACTCTAGATATCTATGAAGAATTACATTGTTAGCAAATGTGGCTTGTAGTTTAAATTTGGGGTATGACTATATTCTGATGATACAGCTGTAATGACAGGAAAATATTCTGTAGCAGTACCCAGATGAAGAAGTTTGTGCCATTCATGCAAAATTGATTAGCTTATTTTAGTCCTGTTATAGTCAAACTACTTATGTGATTTGATAAAACTGAGTTTCTGGAACTTAAAGCTGAGGAATTCTGGTCCTGGCTATGGTGAAATAACCATTATCAGATTTATCTTCCTACCATAAATAACTATAAAATTTGGACAAATTTTAGGAAAAAAAATCACTGCTGGCATTGTATAGCAACCCAAATGGGGCTGAAATCCTTTAGAAAAGGAAGGAACATAAGGGAAGCTCCACATCCACCCAGGCTTTCTCCCTGAGAACATTTTATAGGCTATTGTACAGCAACGTGCAGCCCAAGAAGGGTGCAGAAATTTCATCAAGCAGAGAAGGCAGAGATGAGAAGTTTGTTAAGGTGGCTAGGATCTAGAGGGCAAATGTCATGAGTTTATGAGATGATGTAACATTGAAAAACGTGAATGATTCTCACTTTGAAGATGTGATGATATACAAATGGCAAATAAACACATGAAAAGATACTCAACATCATATGTCATTAAAGAAATGCAAATTCAAACCACAATGAGGCTGGCGCGGTGGCTCACACCTGTAACCCTAGCACTCTGGAAGGCTGAGGTGGGAGGATCACCTGAGCTCAGGAGCTGGAGACCAGCCCGAGCAAGAGCCAAGACCCCCGTCTCTACTAAAAATATAAAAAATTAGCTGGGCAACTAAAAATAAAAAAAATTTAGCCAGGCATGGTGGGGTGCACCTGTAGTTCCAACTACTCCAGAGGCTGAGGCCGGAGGATCACTTGAGCCCAGGAGTTTGAGGTTGCTGTGAGCTAGGCTGACACCACAGCACTCATCCAGGCAACAGAGCGAGACTATGTTTCAAAAATAAATAAATAAATAATTTATTTCCACACAAAAATCTGCATACAAGTGTCTATAGAAGTTTTATTTGTCATCACCAAAAACTGGAAGCAACTAAGATTACTTTCGACAAGGGAATGGATAAACAGCGGTACATCCATACAATGGAATATTATTCCACAGTAAAAATGTATGAGCTATTGAATCATGCAACAGAGATGGTCTTAAATGTATATTAGAAAGAATAATCCAAAATACTACATACTGTATGATTCCATCCATGTAATATTCTGGAAGGGGCAAGGCTACAGGGATGGAAAACATAGTAGTAATCGCCAGGGAATGAGGGAGAGTGGAGTGGGTCACTCCAAAGAGGATGCCCAGGGAAACTTTTAGGATGAAGGAACTATTTTGTATGGTACTGGGGTGCGTGGGAGATACATAACTCTATGCATTCGTCAAAATCCATAAAACTATACATCACAGAAGGTGAATTTTAATGTATGCAAACTAAAAAAGAATCAACCAGAATGTAGCGGAATCCTGAGATGGAATGGAAACTGTGACAAATGAATCTAACCGTATTACAAATGTGAGACATAATCACACTGAAGGGGTAGGGAAAAGAGGAACTTACCTAAATAACTTCAAAAAATGGCATTTTGACTGGAAATGTTAAGGCTGAAGACAAAAGTGTACATAAACACTGTACTTAAATGTGTTTGTAGGGGTATGTTTAACAATTCTGAAACTGCTTCAAATGTGTACTGGGGTTAAACAAATAAGTAAATGAATGGTGGATGGTAGGAGTCAGGTTTCTCATTGTCTGTATTAGTTTCCTATTGCTGCTATAACAAATTTAGTGGCTTAACATATATTCATTATCTTACAGTTCTGGAGGTCAGAAGTCCAGAATCAGTCTCACTGAATGAAAGTAAAGATGTCAGCAGGGATGGTTCCCTCTGGAGAATCTGTTTTCTTTGACATTGGCTTCTAGAGGCCACCTACCTTCCTTGGCTAATGACCTCTTCCTCCATCTTCAAATCTAGCGGCATAGCATCTTCCAATCTTAATATCTGTCTCCCTCTCTCTGTCTCTCTCCTTTAGCTATCACATTCCTTCTCTATGTTTGACCCTCCTGCTTCCCTCTTATAAGGACCCTTGTAATTACATTGGCCCACTCAGATAATCCATGATAACCTTCCCTCCTGCCCTATCTTTAGCTTAATAATATAGGCAAAGTCTCTTTTGCCATGTACGGTAACACATCTAAAAGTTACAGGGATTAGGATGTGGACATCTTTGGAGGACCATTATTCAGCAGCCTACCAGCCTGTCAGAGGAGGAAATTAAAGCAAGAAAGCAAGGCAAAAATAAACTCTGTGATATTGGTTAGAGTCAGAGACATCAGTATAAATTCATATTAGTATAACATACAAGGTCTGTCTGGAAAGTATCCAGCTACTGTTAACATAATGAGAACATATTACATGGCTGGATACTTTCCAGACATACCTCATATGCAGGTGAGTAAATACAGAAATAATTATAGATATGTATATATACATGACTTAGTATACACACATGTATTATGTAGCTCTATCTGTTGAAAGTGCCTAGAAGCGGTAATACCCCAGTAGCAATAAGCACACCAGCACCCAGAGCTTGGTTTCTAAATACCACTTTTCAATAAAAGGTAGCAGGGCTCCTTGGAGAAATAACTGATTCTAGGGCTGGGACAGGGAAAATACAAAATGAACCTAGAGCATCTTGTAGTACCAGAAAGAAAGTACTCAAAAATTAAAAGGATAGAAACATCAAAGTGATACAAGAGCCAACCTGAAAGAGCTCTCAAGACCAAAACTGGAACAATTTGAGCAAGAAAATAAATAATATAGTATTGAATGATAACCCAAAGTATGAAATAAATACACACTGATATAAATAAATGATTGAATAAATAAATCAGCAGGGAAGAAGAGACAAATTTACCTTTCAGACAAATTCCAAATAATATATGTAGATACACCCCCAGTAAGTAGAGCTTAATCCCCTTTTCCCAAAGGTGGCCTAGACTTGGTGACTCATTTTCAAAGAATATCAGGGAAAGGGGGAAATACTAACTTTACAGTGGAGAATCCTGGCAAACACTACATTAACCACGTGATGAAGGTTAATATCACCATTGATGTCATGTGGATGTCATCTTCCCCTGATACATGACAAGGAGGGCACTTTACCTGCATGGTATTTTCCCCAAAACCCATAATTATAGTCTAATCATGAGGAAAAAATTCAAACCCTGAATGGAGGTCATTCTACAAGATACCAGCCAGTACTCTTCCGGACGGTCAAGGTCATAAAAAAACAAGAAAGACTTAGACTCTGTCACAGACTCAGAGGGGAGCAGAGAGACATGACAACTAAATGAAATGTGGTACCTTGGAACAGAAACTGGGACAACGGACATTAATGGAAAACTAGTGAAGTCCAAATAAAGTCTGCAATTTAGTTACTAGTAATATACCAGTTATATAGCTAGCTTATTATTTAATGTATTAATACCATGGAAATGGAAATATTAGATGTTAATGGGGTGGCCGGGTGTGGTGGCTCACGCCTGTAATCCTAGCACTCTGGGAGGCCGAGGCGGGCGGATGGCTCAAGGTCAAGAGTTCGAAACCAGCCTGAGCAAGAGCGAGAACGAGACCCCATCTCTACTAAAAATAGAAAGAAATTAATTGGCCAACTAAAACTATATAGAAAAAAAAAATTAGCCAGGCATGGTGACGCATGCCTGTAGTCCCAGCTACGCAGGAGGCTGAGGCAGGAAAATTACTTGAGCCCAGGAGTTTGAGGTTGCTGTGAGCTAGGCTGACACCACAGCACTCTAGCCCAGGCAACATAGTGAGACTCTGTCTCAAAATAAATAAATAAATTTAAAAATTAAAAAAAAAAAAAAAGATGTTAATGGGGCAAACTGGGTGAGGAATGTATGGAAATTCTCTGCATTATCTTTGAACTTTTCTATAAATCTAAAATTATTCCTAAATAAAAAGTTTATTTTTAAAAAATGGCTTACCTGATAGTTTTGACTACCTGAATAATCTCTTTCAAAAATGTCAACACCCACATTAATTATATTAATGTGCTGAAAATATATATAGGTTCAAAACAAAAGACAACTTTTTAAGAGTAAACTTACAAGTGGTTCACTAGTAATGTTTAATAAGTTTTATTATTTGAATCTTAGGCTGGGTGCGGTAGCTCACACCTATAACTCTAGCACTCTGGGAGGCCAAGGCAGTAGGATTGCTTGAGCTCAGCAGTTCAAGACCAGCCTGAACAAGAGCAAGATCCCATCTCTACTGAAAAACTAGCCAGGTGTGGTGGCACACGCCTGTAGACCCAGCTACTCAGGAGGCTGAAGCAGGAGGATCACCTGAGCCCAGGAGTTTGAGGTTGCTGTGAGCTTCTAAATATGCCACTGCACTGTAGCCTGGGCAACAAAGTATCATCAATTATTTTTAAATGTTACCTTAAAATGTAACCCAAGAAGTCAACCTGAAAAGGCTATATACTTCATAATTTCAGCTTTATGACATCCTGAAAAAGACAAATGTATGGGGCCAATAAAAAGACAGTGGTTTCTAGGGGCTAGGGAGGAGGGAAGGATGGATAGGTGGAGCATGGAGGATTTTTAGGGCAGTAAAACTATTCTGTATGATACTGTTATAATGGATATATGTCAGTATACATTTGTCAAAACCCATAGAATGTGCAACACCAAGAGTATACCCTAAAATATGGACTTCGAGTGATACTGATGTGTCAATGTAGGTTCATCAATTATAAGAAATGCACCACTCTGGTATGGGATGTTGACAGTGGGGAAGACTGGGCATGAGGTGGGTGAGGAGATATCCAAGAATTCTCTGTATTTTCCATTCAGTTTTGCTGTGAACCTAAAACTGCTCTAAAAGATAAAGTCTATTTTTAAAATAACTGTTTAATGCAACCTGATAATTATTGGCCAAAGCTGCCTACTAGTGTGTATCTTCCAATACATGACAAACAGAAGCAGACAAAGGAAGCTTTCCACAAGGCCTTTTGCTAATAGAGAAGCAGTGTGTGGACCAGTATGTTGAGGTTAACAGTCCACAAATGATATGCTTTTTCATCTATTCATTTTTCCCATCATTCACCAGCCCCACTTTGGACACCTCAACAGGATACCATCTTCTCCCCTCTCTGCTAGCAGGGACAAAAAGGTTCAGGCTGGACACAGTAGCTGGCAAAGTCTAGAAGAGGTTAGCGCCATTCAAGCTGCCTCTGGGACAGCAATGCCCAAAGGAACCCTATTCTCCCAGGCCTACTCCAAAGACAAAGTTGTTTTAACAGATTAGAAAAGAAATTTAAAGAAGCAGAGTCACAGAAGAACCTGAGGTCCCCAGGTGCCGATCTGGGGCTCTCTGCAGCAGCTCTGCCTTGGTTGATTAGCAGGAGTTGGAGTCCCCTGAGAGGCAATTAGAGAAGGAATTCAGAGTTAGAGAGGGAGAAGTGATTCCAGCAGCTCTCAATTAAAAGTGAGTAGATCCCACAGCACTGAGGGACAGTGACTCAAACTGTTGCATCAGCCAAGTTCCAATCTCAAATCCCTGAACACGAAGAGGGAGCAAAGGGGAGGAGGGAGGCAGAGGTGTCCCACACTCTGGCAAATTTCCACATCCCATCCCAAGCGAACATACCCCTGACAATTAAGGTGCAAGTGATATCTCTTGATTAGCCATGAAGGAAACCCCAACATGCTATGAGAGGGACGGCACATGTGAGAAGCATACCCTATAGAGTGAGCCAGAAGGCTGCTGACACACAGCCCTGCTACCAATTCAGAATCGGTCTTGTCAAGTTAGATCACATGTGACTCATTGTGCTTTGTGTGGGACGATAAAACTTCCATGACTACCCTCGCCTCCATCCTGTACTTATAAAATACGTGATGATCTTCAAAGCATGTTCGTTCACAAACACTACTTGATCGATTTCCACAAAAATCACTGTGGCTTTTGCCAAGTATGTATAAGTATTTCCATTTAGGAATTTAAAGAAGTTAATACTGAAGTTCAAGAGATTTGCCTAAGATAACACAGGCGGTATTACTTGTGTTTTTTTAAGCAATACACCACTATGCTTATATAGAGAGAGAATATCTTAAAAAGGAAAAAAACAAATTCAGTAGTTACTCCAATGAGGGAACTAAGGGTCAGGAATGAAAATGAAGCTTTTTTCTCTATATATTTTTTTAAACTTTTCAATTTTACATCATTGTATATTTAACTTCCTGAAATAAATGAAAAAGTTACAATTAGGGAGCAAAAATCTAATTCTCTTTCCCACTGTACAATGCCATCTCCCATGTGGAGTAAGAAGCCAGAGCAGTTTCCTTTTTCCCATATACTCCCCCTTATGCCCCATTCCATCACCCCATACCACATATACATGCACAGCTTTCTATGAGAACCTCCCCCATGGTTGCCAGCTCTATGCAAATCTGCTAGGAGCTGAGAATGTGCTGAAACCAACCAAATCCTAGGAAAATTGAGAATGTGATTCTGGCTTATACATAGAGTGATCCTAACAACACAATTTTCATTTGGAAAATAAAAATAGCATCTTTGTCTTCAACATAAAAGATCAAGATTAGAAAGAATGAAAGCCACAAACCTGCCAGTACCAGGCACTGTGGTTCCCAATATTCAACAGACTGACAGGTCACTGACAAAAGAACATTCTTTGCATAGCATTAAAGGACATTTCTTGGCCTGACGGAGAAAGGCAGGCTCCCACAAAAAAAAAAAAAAAAAGAAAAGAAAAGAAAGAAAGAAAGAAAGGCAAGAGAATACAATGAGCATATATTTAGATGAGCAAATTTGAAGACTTAAATGAAATGTATAAATTATTAGAAAAATATAAAATATCAAAACTGACTCAAAGGAAAGCTTGAATTCAACCCAATAAACATTAAAGAATTTAAATCAATAGTTAATCTTTCCATAAGGAAATGCCAGGTACTGATGACTATATAGGTAAATTCTACCCAAAAATAAATAAATAAGCCAATTTTATGTAAGCTTTTCAAATAAACAGAGGAAACACTCTTTACTCATTTATGAGGCTAGCATAACCTTGATACCAAAACCAAACTAGAATACATTAAGAAATAAAAACTACAGGCTCATAAACTAATATCACTTGTGACTCACAAAATCCTAAATATTACTCAAGTTAATCCAGCAATATATAAAAAATAGATCCTGACCACGTCATGTTTGTACCAAGAATGCAAGTTTGGTTTATTGATTGAAAGTTGAGCACTCTAATTCACCATATTAACAGGCTGAGGGGAAAAAATATCATTTGTCATTTCAATAAGTGCTGAAAAAGCATTAGGTAAAATCTAAATATTTTGATAAAAACTCAAAACAAACTTAGTATGTAAGAACAAGTGTATGTAAGCCAGGCGTGGTGGCTCATGCCTATAATCCAAGCACTCTGGGAGGCCAAAGCAGGTGGATCATTTGAGCTCAGGAGTTCAAGACCAGCCTGAGCAAGAGCGAGACCCCGTCTCTACTAAAAACACAAAGAAATTAATTGGCCAACTAAAAATATATAGAAAAAATTAGCCAAGCATCGTGGCACATGCCTGTAGTCCCAGCTACTCGGGAGGCTGAGGCAGAAAGATCGCTTGAGCCCAGGAGTTTGAGGTTGCTGTGAGGAGGCTGACGCCACGGCACTCTAGCCCAGGTAACAGTGAGACTCTGTCTCAAAAAAAAAATACTATTTATAGCAGCATAAACTATAAAGTAGCTAGGAATAAATCTAATAAAAGATACACAAAATCTTTCAATTATTGAAAGATATTGGAGAAGACTTAATGGATAATAAGAAAATCATGGATAAGATTTAATGCTATGAAGAAGGCTATTCTTCCTAGACTGATCTATAAATTCAGTGCAATCCCAGTCAAAATCCCAGAGGTAGGCCAGGCGCAGTGGCTCACGCCTGTAATCCTAGCACTCTGGGAGGCCGAGGTGGGCGGATTGCTCAAGGTCAGGAGTTCAAATCCAGCCTGAGCAAGAGCAAGACCCCGCCTGTACTATAAAATAGAAAGAAATTAATTGGCCAACTAAAAATATATAGAAAAAAACTAGCCGGGCATAGTGGCAAATGCCTGTAGTCCCAGCTACTCGGGAGGTTGAGGCAGGATCGCCTGAGCCCAGGAGTTTGAGATTGCTGTGAGCTAGGCTGAAGCCACGGCACTCACTCTAGCCTGGGCAACAGAGTGAGACTCTGTCTCAAAAAAAAAAAA